>BPLR01019358.1:0-94111 GCA_021605095.1 Caerostris extrusa
CTTACGTATTGCTCATGGATTCTTTATTATGAAAGCTTCTAGCTTTTTAAATGTTTATCCCTGAACATTTAACTTGTTTTTAGTCTTTTGGTTGTTTCATGTGGTTAAGAATGTCTGGTCTTATCTCTTTGTAATTATGATTTGCTTATAGTATCTTTTGTTTCTACTGGGAGGCCAAATGTGTGCTTTTGGATTAAAGTTCTAATAAAGGACAAGTAAAACAAAAATATCTGTGTAGTTTTAAAAGTTTGAGATTCTTAATTATTTGCCTTAAATATCTTAATTTGTTTAATGAAAGCAATGTTCACATCCAATAATTTATTTTTATCTTTTTCCTTTAACAATTTTTTTTTAAAGAATATAATAACATTTGCTTGAAAATAAATAGAAAATATTTTTAAGTTTTTCTGCATTTTTGTTTTTACAATTACTTAATTGTGCAAGTTTATGAACCACTTTTAAGATGTGGCCCACCAAGTCGCTTATAAATCTGATTCATAAAATAAATTGAATAACAATAATAAAAAAAGTTGAAATTCTATGTGTGTTATAGTTTTTAAATTACATTGAAGCATACATACATTCACTTCTTTAAAGATATCTTGAAAGTCTCATTTAATTGTTTGCCTTTGTTGATATTCTTAGTTAAAAATTTTATATACAAAAATGTACTAATGATTATATAGTATCGCTAGTAAAAATATAAAAGGTATGATGATCTTACTGATAAAAGTTCATTGAGTTTATATTATATTGATTTATCATTCATAACTTCAAACCAAACCTTTATACACTTTATTCTTAGACTACAGGAGCTTTTTCACTCTTATTACTGATTAATCATTTATAAATTCTAAACTAAACCAAACTTTTTCACCTTATTCTTAGACTACAGGAGTTTATATTACTTTGATTAATCATTTTAACTAAATATTTATAATTAAAAAATTTTTTTCTAAAAACTAAAAACTAAATTTCACACTTATTCTTAGACTATAGGTATTTTATATTACTTTGATTAAACCATTTATAACTAAACCAAACCAAACCTTCACTCTTATTATTAGACATGGCAGGAATTTATATTACTTTGCTTAATTATTTAAAATTTAAAAATTTCTAAAAACGGGCAAACTTTGATTAAACTCACACTTATTCTTAGACTACAGGTAGAGTTTATATTACTTTGATTAATCATTTATAATTTTTAAAATAAATTCAAACTAAACATTTAAACTCTTTCACTTATATTATTAGATTAATCATAATAAAGCCTTTCACTCTTACTTTGGAAGTTTATTTAAAATTAAAAAAATTCTAAAACTAAACTAAACCTTGTTTCACACTTATTCTTAGACTACAGGGTTTATATTACTTTGATTAATCATTTGCTAACTAAACCAAATGAAACCTTTCACTCTATTCTTAGATATAGTGTTTATATTACTGATTAATCGTTTATGACTTTAAAAAATTTCTAAAAACTAAACTAAACATTTCACATTCTTTAGACTACAGGGTTTATTACTTTGATTAATCATTTATAACTAAACCAAACTCACTCTTTCTTAGACTACAGGAGTTTATATTATTTTTTTTTTAATCATTTATAAATAAAAAAAAAAAAAAAATTTCTAAAAACTAAACTAAACATTTCACACTTATTCTTAGACTACAGGAGCTAGTATTACTTGGATTAACTCATTTATAACTAAGCCAAATCCAAACCTTTCACTCTTATTCTTAGACTACAGGAGTTTATATTACTTTTTGCTTAATCATTTATAATTTAAAAAAAAAATTTCTGAAAACTAAACTAAACATTTCACACTTATTCTTAGACTACAGGGAGTTTATATTACTTTGATTAATCATTTATAACTAAGCGAAACCAAACCTTTCACTCTTATTCTTAGACTACAGGAGTTTATATTATTTTGCTTAATCATTTATAAAATAAAAAAAAATTCTAAAAACTAAACTAAACCTTTTCACACTTATTCTTGTAATTACAGGAGTTTATATTACTTTTGATTAATCATTTATAATCAAGCGAAAACCAAAACCTTCACTCTTATTCTTAGACTACAGGAGTTTATATTACTTTGATTAATCATTTATAACTAAACCAAACCAAACCTTTCACTCTTATTCTTAGACTACAGGAGTTTATACATTTTTGATTAATCATTTATAACTAAGCGAAACCAAAACCTTTCACTCTTTATTCTAGACTACAGGAGTTTTATTACTTTTGACAATCATTTATAACTAAGCGAAACCAAACTTCACTCTTATTCTTAGACTACAGGAGTTTATATTACTTTTACTTAATCATTTATAAATAAAAAAAAAAATTTCTAAAACTAAACTAAACCTTTCACACTTATTCTTAGACTACAGGAGTTTATATTACTTTTGATTAATCATTTATAACTCAAGCTTAAAACCAAACCTTTCACTCTTATTCTTAGACTACAGGAGTTTATATTACTTGATTAATCATTTATAACTAAACCAAACCAAACCTTTCACTTTATTCTTAGACTACAGGAGTTTATATTACTTTTGCTTAATCATTTATAATTAAAAAAAAAAAAATTTCTAAAAACTAAACTAAACCTTTCACACTTATTCTCCTTAGACTACAGGAGTTTATATTACTTTGATTAAATCATTTATAATTAAACCAAATCTTTCACTCTTATTCTTAGACTACAGGAGTTTATATTACTTTGCTTAATCATTTATAATTGAAAAAAAATTTCTAAAACTAAACTAAACGTTTCACACTTATTCTTAGACTACACGAGTTTATATTACTTTGCTTAATCATTTATAATTAAAAAAAAAAATTTCTAAAAACTAAACTAAACCTTCACACTTATTCTTAGACTACAGGAGTTTATATTACTTTTTTGCTTAATCATTTATAATTAAAAAAAAAAAAAAAAATTTCTAAAAAAAAAAACTAAAACCTTTTCACAATTATTCTTAGACTACAGGAGTTTATATTACTTTGATTAATCATTTATAATTAAAAAAAAAATTTCTAAAACTAAACTAAACCTTTCACACTTATTCTTAGACTACAGGAGTTTATATTACTTTGCTTAATCATTTATAATTAAAAAAAAAAAATTTCTAAAACTAAACTAAACCTTTCACTCTTAGACTACAGGAGTTTTATATTACTTGCTTAATCATTTATAATTTTAAAAAATTTCTAAAAACTAAACTAAACCTTTCACACTTATTCTTAGACTACAGGAGTTTATATTACTTTGATTAATCATTTATAACTAAGTCAAACCAAACCTTTCACTCTTATTCTTAGACTACAGGAGTTTATATTACTTTGATTACTCATTTGTAACTAAACCAAAACCAAACCTTTCACTCTTATTCTTAGACTACAGGAGTTTATATTACTTTGCTTTTAATCATTTATAATTAAAAAAATTTCTAAAAACTAAACCAAAACTTTCACTCTTAGACTACAGGAGTTTATATTACTTTGCTTAATCATTTATAATTTTAAAAAATTTTTTTCTAAAAACTAAACTAAACCTTTCACACTTATTCTTAGACTACAGGAGTTTATATTACTTTGATTAATCATTTATAATTAAACCAAACCTTTCACTCTTATTCTTAGACTACAGGGAGTTTATATTACTTTGATTACTCATTTGTAACCAAACCAAACCAAACCTTTCACTCTTATTCTTACACTATGAGTTTATATTACTTTGATTTATCATTAATGACCTCAGAATCACAGAGCTACAAAATTAAATGCAATATTCGTATAAAGAAATAATACATGGGCATTAATTTTAACTCTAAATATCCATGTTGTTTTCTTACTTAATCAGAAAAAAATATTTTATTTCCAGTTAATTTTAAAACGTATATTAGACTGCTTCTTTCAATTATCTAATAAAAATAAATGGAAAAGTTAAATGATAAAAATATTCCTTTTTATGCATTTTTTTCCTTTTTTATGCATTTTTTTTGAATTCGTTTACCTTACCTTTTTCAACAAATTTCTCTTTCATGTCTCTTTCATTGATTTTCGCTAGCTGAAAATGTATTATACATTACCATCTGGAGCCTTTGCTTGTGTGATGTTTTAATGAATATAAATAGTATTTTTATGCGATAGCGTGCTTTAAAACCATTGGATACTAAAATTAGAATGATGATTCCTTTCATGGTTTTCGTAAAATGGAAAACCCAAACAACGTATTGTTGATGCGTGATGTTTTTAAAGGCGATTTTGTATCGATTTATCAAACTATGTTTCGCTAAATATTGTTGCCTCACAATTTTCTAAATCATTGCTTTCATAGGATTGAATTCGTTTATTGGAATATGCAGAGTGTACACTACAATCAATAGTGAGTCATGGAAATTGTTACTATGTAAATTATTTATGTAATAAAATTTAGGTAAGTCAAATGAAAACTTTAAATATTTAAACATAATTGAGAAATTTTATTCATTAAAGAGTAAGTTGGCGATGTTGTTCTTAGAAATAAAAGTGCATATTATCACACGAATTAAGCTAATAATAATAATAAAAAATAAATAAAATAAAAAGTATAATGATAAAAATGTAACTTATAAAATAAGGATAAATAATGAAATAAATAAATAAAACAATAAAAAAGTAACTTATAAAAGGACGATAAATAATGAAATAAATAAGCTAAAAAATATAACTTATAAAATACGATAAATAATTAAATAAACAAATTTCATTTTCTTTAACGTGAAGCAAAATTTGAGTTGGCAATATTGTTCTTAGAATTAGAAAACGCATATCGCACGAAATATGCTAATAATAACGATAAATAATGAAATAAAGAAACTAAAAAAATATAACGATAAAAATTATAACTTATAAAATAAGGATAAATAATGAAATAAATGAACTAAAAATATAACTTATGAAATATCGATAAATAATAAAATACGCAAATTTCGTTTTCTTTAATGGGAAACAAATCTTGTCAAATTACTTCATAAGTTTGCGATGGACATGAGCTTCAGCGAACTTGTTTGTTTGCAGAAAAGTTATGCAAAAAGGCCCCTCACCCTCACCCCTCAATGGTTCCCGTCAAATGAACGATATAATACTTCATACATATGAGCTCATTAGATGCACATATTTGATAAACGGATTATTTGAGTGTCAACAGCGCTTTGTTTGAAGTTGAAGATAACGAAACATGCCTGTCTGTTTAATTCTTAAAAGTCCAGTGCATGGCAAATAAGAGTATAACACCCATTATCTTTATTAAAACAGTATAAAGATGTCTACCTCACTGAAGAAGGTATCAAATAATTAGTTTTATGACCAAATAATTAGTAAAGCCATCATCGGATAAAATAATAGTATTTTTTATATTTTTTATTTCTAATGGCAGATTATGAACAGTTACAACAAAAAAAGAACAACGAAAAAAAAAAAAAAAAACATACAGCATACAAGAACAACAAAATAATACAGCAAAACATGCTGAAACAGAGTTCATTAATCTAACAATAATGGCAAGTTGCAGAACTTTTAGCCACTAAAAAGTGTTACCAGGTGCACCACGGGGATGTAGATCAAATAATAGTATAATGTTGATATTTTTCTCAGCAACAAATCTACGAATGATGTTGAAATAGTTTAATAATATAACAACAGTAAATGGGGCATTTTATCCTGATCAGCAACAACAAGTTATGACGCAAAAGGGTATCGCTGTTACGCTAGTGTTTAGAAAATACTATTTGACAGCTGGTAAAATAATCACAGATATCAGTCTTCTTGACAGGAGTATCTTTTCAGAAATGTCATCATTACTTCTCGCAAATATAGAGAGCTCAGAGAGTTCTCTCGGAAGAATGAATGTATGACGGATTATTTCGAAGCAAAACAATGTACAAGGAAATATTAGTGATTGATGTGCAACACAATAGTGTCGATGCAAAAGAATTTGCACCGTAATGTCAGAGACTCTTCTGGCACAACATCTATAACGACTTACAAAGAAATGTCAGATTGTACGTAGAACACCCCATTCTCTATACAAAATAGTCTTTAAGAAATATCCAGAGAGTTTATTTAGAAAACAATATTCACGATTTCTTTATAAACGATTCAATTTGCAAGGAACTATCCCAAATTTTATTGAAAACACGATAATTCCATTGCAAAACAATTAGCAAGAAAATAGCACTGTATGCACAACGCAATATCCCCGATACAAAACAATTTTTAAACAAATATCAGAGACTGTATACAGAATACGACATTTATAATGCTGAACTGCTGACTAATGCTGAATACCTGCAAGGAAATATCAGATTTCATGTAGAATACTCTATTTTGGGTGCAAAATGATCTTAAAAAATGTCAGAAAGGATTTCTAGAATACAGTATATAATATTTCCTTGTAAAAAAAATTCAAATAAAACTTCCTAATCATCTCTTTACCATACTGATTCATGTAAATTTAATTATTGATAAATAGTATGTCGTTCATCTCCAATCAGGATTTCACAGCTTTTGTTTTTCTGTTTCAATGCTGTAAAAATCAATTTTGGATGTACATAATCAACATAAGAACATTTGAATTTGAAAACATACGAACAAATTAAAGAATAATTGAATTTGAAAATATAAGAATAAACGAACGATTATTTGAATTTGAAAACATATGAACAAATGAATGTTTGAATTTGAAAACAGAAATTAACTGAAGAATATTTGAATTTGAAAACATAATTAACTGAAGAATATTTGAAATTGAAAACATATGAATAAACTGAAAAATGTTTGAATTTGAAAACATATAAATAAGCTAAAAAATATTTGAATTTGAAAACATATGATTTAACAATTTTAACATTTTTTCTATCAACTGTTCTTATCAAAGTTGTTGACATTGCTATACAGAATAGTTATAATACATTGGTATAATAATTCATTCTTATATGTTTTATAGAAATCTTATTCATTATTAAATCAAAGAAAATAGAAGTTTTTTTTTGTCATTTTTGGCTATGAACCAGATAAAAAATATTGGATTAAAGTAAAATGAAAAATAGAATCTTAAGTGTCAAAAGAAAAACAGACAGACACATAAACACACAAATCGCTTGTTATATATATTTACAGATGTCAAGTAAATAAATAATACTAGAGATAAAAATTCCAAAATAAAAAATAAATGTGAGAAAAGATTATTTTTATATAAACTTTTTTTCCATTTTTTTTTGAAAACTTATATATCAGGATTTTGATTACTTAATTATAAATGCTCTAACAAATATCTGATAAACGATTTCTTAAATATATCTAGCTTAATCTTTTCTTTGAAAAGTAAAATATATTTAAAACCAAAAATTTCAAAAGTCTCAAACTAAGTACTATTATCTTTAGAATTAAAAAATCATTAATACAAGATTGTTAGTAATTTAACATACAACACTCTAATCTATTTATAAGTGAATCAATCTATTTTAAAAATGCATCCCATCATTAGTTCTCGTAAATGATGTCTAGCAAACTTTTTCTGTATAAAATGAAGATTACGCGTACACTACTAAAGATTTACGAAAAACTAATCTTTCGTATTTGGCTCGTTGCCAAATTAATACGATTTAGTTCTCAAGCGACAGCTCACGTGATAAATAATTCAACTTTTCGTTTGCTTTCGAGAATCGTTTTATTAAAAATTTCAGAATGGCAACTTAAAAAAAATAAGTTATATCTTTACCCCTTTGAAAATGTTTTTACGTTTGCTATTTTACACTCATTTTTAAACGAAAACGTAGTGCAATTACATTTTAAATATTTATTTAATTTTCTGTACTATTTCAAATTAAATTAAAGATCTTAATTCGAATAAAACATAGAAATTTGTTAAGTGATATTGATGAATTATGTAGTTTCTCTGTCTTTGATAATAAAAAAAAAAATCTACTAATTATTTTCTTAAATTTAATCCATGAGTATTTCAAAATTCAATTCGAATTATCTTAAAAAGATGGATGGATTTGATTAAAACTTTGGTTTGAAAATAAATAATATTTTTGTGACATATAAGGTAAACGAATTTTTTTTTTTTTTTTTACATTGGATTTTAATAAAACAAATATTTCATTTTGGTTTTTCTCAGTATATAACAATTTCACAACAATATTACTTTCAGGCATAAATAAATAAGTTAATAAAATCCATTAAAATGTACAACTGCAAATTTAATTTTTATGTAATTGTTTTATATCCTCTGTAAACATGATGATATTGGTCTTTACTTTACTATATCCCACACTTTATCCTCTCATATGCACTATGCAGTTCCTTATCAGTAAAAAGGAAGGTTGAAAAATAATATTAAAAAAAATTAAATTGATTATAAATTAAATTGCAGAATTACAGGAATACAATTAATCTTACTACAAAACAAAATATGGTATCATATTAAGCAGCTACGATAAATCTGTAATTTTGCAAAATGAGTAATTTATAATACTAATTGAATGATGTAAATGAGAGCTTACTTAATAGAAAACTGAGCCCTTATTAAATTTTTCATAAGTGGTTCTAACATTAGCTATTGAACTTAATTAAGGTTCTTTTAATATCATGACTACCATCTGATAGTGAATTGAACATTGGTACATCCATTTGGGTATTAAATTTGGCTGATATTCTTGTAATGTAAATAATTATCATCTGATTTATGTACATTTAAGAGTGGTATTTTTCTTTAGAAATTGGAACCTGGTTCTATGTATATGATGATTCCATTTGGTTCATGAACGTTATATATGCTATTATACCTGTTTGTTATTATTGTAATTCCATCTGATTCATGGGAGTTTATATTTAGTTTTAAACCTGGTTAATATTCTTGCAATATCGTGATTCCATCTGATTCATGGACGTTGATATTTGGCTATTAAACCTGATTGATATTCATGTAATATATTGGCAAATATTTGATTTATGATTTAAAAACAGTATGGGCTATTACAATATAAATCCAACCACTATATTCACTATTATATTTTAAATAGTGTGCATGATTTATGGTGTTAAAAAAGTGCATATCAGCGTCTTCATTTCTGTCCAGTGAAAAATTCCAGTTTACACATTTTGAAGTAAATTAGTAAGCAGATTATTTTAAATTTGTTTGAAATATATTGAAATATATTAATGGTTTAATTGAAATATATTAATTATTCAATTGAAATATATATTCATGATATTATTACATTGCATTAAAAATTCACCTTTTAAATTTTAGATTCTTTTCATTTGTACATATATTTTTTTAAAATTGTTATTTTTTAATCTAACTTTTTCCAAGTTGTTCATGGATTAGGTTCCATTCATGGTTGTTCATACAGCATTTACACAGTTTTTATATATTGTGTGTCCATATTCAATTAATATAAGGTATTATTAATTTATTAGTAAAATATTAATATAAGAAATGGTTAATTAATTAATAAACATGTTCATTTACGGTTGAATTCATTAATGTATTTACATTTATTTTGTGTGACTTAGTTAAAAATCTAAATTTCAAAGCATATTATTTTGATAAGAAAATCAATTTTTGAAATAATTTTATAACTACGTGATATAAAAAAAATTCCTGTCCATCTGATATAAAAAACAATTTATAATATATTAGTATTTCCATCTCTAAAAAAATCATGCATTCAATCTGTGATGTTTTTATGAAACTTTTGAATTTTCGTTTCTTTAAAACTGACAATTTATAGTTCTGTCTGACATTAAAAATTTAGCTTTAAAAACAATAACAAAATTTTCGCTTTTTATTGAGTGGGATAGCAGTTAAAAAATTTATATTCAAGTGTTTTCGAAAATAAGATGAACTCATAATTTGTTTTCTTTTTATTTATTGTTTTCATTCTTGAAATGTCATTTTTTGCTGTCTTTGAACTTCAAATTTGTTTTCCTTTGAAAATGTATTGAGGGCTTATTTGTTATTTCTGTCAGATAAAAATTGCAAAAAAATATTAATATTTCTATTTAAACAATCAAATGGTGTTCAAACAAAATTATTTGATCATTAGCACACATTAATGTGATATAATTTGCGATTAAACATATAAATTTTAACACTTAAGATCTGTTATATATGTACTTCATTTTTTCAATAAAGGAAACAATAGGAATAGCTCAAATAAATGCTTTTTTATTCAATAAGAATTTAATTAATTTTAATGTTTGTATAATATTCATATTTTTTGTTTACAGTTATACGGGCTGTTTAGAAATATATATGATTTATATCATTAACAAAAATATAGATAACACAACTATAAAATATTTTGTTTACTAAATATATTCTAGATAAATAGAAGGAGGAACGTTGGAATTAATTTAATCAGAATAAAACTCAATTTAGTCAAAACGAGGCAACTATCTATGAAAATATCTGAATAAACAAGATAATTTCTACATCTTGTGTAAGGAATCGTTTTGAAATACTTTTATTCAATTTACTATTGAAACGCTGTAATGCATCTTTATGTATTTAGATTGCAACAATTAAATGTTTATTTTCTAGATAAAGGTGGATATGACAATTGAATTAACATAAAGTCCACTGTACATGCATCGTTCTAATTATTACTATTATTATCCAGTTAATAGATCAAATATATTTTTAAATCTAGAAGGTTGTTTTATCTAGTATTTATTCCTTTTTATTCATGTATATATATATATACCATATATATATATGATTTCAAATAAATTTTTAAAGTGATTTAGTGAAGGATTTCAATAGTTTTCGAATAAATTTGAGTGTGGTAGTTTAAATTTTTGTGATTGTTATTGGTATAAGTAGCTATTGTTTAGATTGTTTATTATTTTTAATTACTTAACGATTTTTCTTAACAATATGATTTATAATGTGTATTAGATAAAAGGTGGATTATTGAATTAACATGAAAAAGGCCATTGCATATGCTTCGTTCTAATTATTATTATTATTAACTAGTTAATAAATTAAATATACTTTTAAATCTAGAGGTTTTTTATATAGTATTTATTCCTTTTTATTCATATATATATATATATATATATATGATTTCAAATGAAAAATTTTAATAGTTTTTATTGTTTTATATTGTTTATTATTTTTAATTACTTAACGACTTTTTCTTAACAATATTATTTATAATGTGTACTAGATAAAAGGTGGATTATATGACAATTGAATTAACATAAAGTCCATTGTATATGCTTGATTCTAATTATTACTATTGTTAACTAGTTAATAGATTAAATATATTTTTTAATCTAAAATATTGCTTTTATGTAGTATTTATTCCTTTTTATTCATATATATATATATATATATATATATGGTTTCAAATGAAAAAATTTTAATAGTTTTTATTGTTTAGATTGTTTTATTATTTTTAATTGCTTAACGATTTTTTTTTTTCTTAACAATATTTTTATAATGTGTACTAGATAAAGGTGGATCATATGACAATTGAATTAACATAAAAGTTCATTGTTATGCTTGATTCTAATTATTACTATTGTTAACTAGTTAATTGATTAAATATATTTTTTTAATCTAAAATATTCTTTTATTTAGTATTTATTTCTTTTTATTCATATATATATATGATTTCAAATAAATTGTTTTAAGTGTTTTTAGTGAAGAATTTTAATAGTTTTCAAATAAATTTGTATATGGTAGTTTTAACCTTTGTGATTATTATTGGTACAAATAGTTATTGCTTTTTTATTGTTTATTATTTTTAATTACTTAATGATTTTTCTTAATGTGTACTAGATCATATGTGGATGATATGACTATTGAATTAAGAATAAAGACCATAAATAAATATATATATATATATATATATATACCATATAAACTTGTATATGGTATTTTTAATTTTGTGACTGTTGTTCGTATAAATAGTTTATTGTTTAAATTGCTTATACTTTTAACTACTTAACGATTTTTTTCTTAACAATATGATTTACAAAGTGTACTAGAAACCCAAAATATCGCCAATTTTCGAAATCATGGTGATATATATCACTATATTATATATATATCATGATATATGCTATATTTCATAGAATCATATAATAAATTTAACAATGCTTGAGTGATGTAAGCAAATTGTCCATTGAAAAGTTCCAAAATTATCAACCATTCAATGTTGGGAATTTCGCAGCATTTAATAATTTTTTTGGAATAATTTATAATTCTGGCAAATATGTATGCTTTGGCGCACGTCCTTTAATCATGTACAAAAAAAGATGATTTTATACGTCATACTTGGTGAACCTCAATATACAAAAAATTAATAGTGTCTTGTTTATGTTAAAAATGCAAAACTATTAATAAAAATATATAAATTGATATAAATAATATTTTAAATACAACGAAATTGAGAAACATTTTTCTGCATATGTTTTATACTTAGAAATGAATATATTACTAATCCAATATAAATATATTTTCGTATTGGTATTTTATTAAAAATTATAATTGTTGTTTTATCACAAAAGTGTTTTAATCAAAATCTAAATGTCTGTTAAGAAGAACAATTAAAATAATAAATACTCCAATTGAATCTCAATGTTAGTATTGCAAAATATTCCTGCACATGACAATTTAATTATCGTTTAAAAGTACGACATACTAAATAAGCATTAATTAAAAATTGTCTAATCGAGAACTTATTAATCATTACTTAATAATAGTTTAATTTCTACAATAGTTGGTAAATTTCTAACTATAATTCCCGATATAAATTAATT
This sequence comes from Caerostris extrusa, assembly GCA_021605095.1. NCBI lineage: Eukaryota > Metazoa > Arthropoda > Arachnida > Araneae > Araneidae > Caerostris > Caerostris extrusa. The sequence goes on from BPLR01019358.1 coordinate 12,839, forward strand.
ATGTCTGTCAAATATTCACTAACTTGGTGAAGTTTGTGCATTATGCTAAAATACAGAGCACAACTGTCATATAAATATATTCATACATCAATTCAATAAACTCAATAATAATAATATGAATTATTCATAATTAAAATTAAGCAATTATTTGAATATTTAAAACGTTTTGTGCATTATCGTCATTTGATAAGAAGTAACTGTTTATTATTTTTATCATGTCTCTTAAATTATATCAAACATTATATTATATTTATTTATTTAAAATACATCATAATACAGTTAAATGCGAAAACTGACGTTTCGTATAATTAGTTTTTAGTTTAACTTTTCAACCACGATGCTTTATGATTAAGATTAATCTATGAGATGAATTAAATTAATTCATCACATTTTGAACTCTTTCACATGCAAATTTCTTACAAGTTGAATTAGAAATTACTGAAGAAATACTTTATTTTAAAAGGCTTAATAATTGGACGATGTCCAAAAATAATTTCGTTCAACAATATCTCCATGGATCAATTTGTAAGCTTGAAATTAATTTGAGGAGTCTAGATTTATTAAACATTTTCGCACCATCATTTATATGCGATTATCCATCATTTTAATATATAGTTCCTAGTCACATAATTGATGATTTTATTAATAAGAAATAATGATTTTGTTGAGTACATGTTTTTCAATGTAAGCTCTCCATAATTTAAATAGAAGTGATTACATAAAGAGTAAGTATAGAATATAAGTTTTTGATCGGATTATAAAATGTCTATTAAATCAAATAAAAAAAAGGATGAAAAATTGCAATTTGATTTACACCTTTGGCGTAAAGTCGAAAGTCGCCAAATTTGGCACATTTGTTTACTTAACAACATAGGTAAACTGTAATAATACTAATTTAGCACACTATCCTTAATTATTTGCAATCATTCAGAGTGCAGATTAAACTCATTCTGATTAACAGATTGAATTAAAAACTATATTTAAAAATTTAGGACTTTTGAAGGGGAAAATTATAATTCTTTTCTCAGCCAAGATTCAAAATAACTGTCTGTACCACATTTTTGGAGAAAACAAGTATAGGAAATATAGAAATAAAATTAAAATGAATAATATTTTTATTGAATAAATTTTGTATAGTACATTTTAGTAATTATATCATGTTAAAAATGGTAAATTATGCAAATTTTTCACGGTTATAGAGATAGAAGAAAATTTACCTATTTTATGCAAGTATGTTATGTTGAGTAAACTCATTGCAGTCTGACTGTTTGTAATGTTTTTATGTTGATTTAATTAAAAACTTTGAAAGTACCAAGAAATAAAGATATAAGGATAATTTAGTTAATTTGAATTTTCCAAATGTATATAGATTTTTTTTGTAAATTTGAAACATAATTTTTTTAGTATAAAAAGAAATGTCTTATAAATATTTGCTATATATTAGCCTAGACAAATATAGTGTAGTACTATGTACAATAAAAATGTCACATAAAACTAAAAACAAATCTCCTATAATACTATTTATAACTTTATAGCATTAGACACTATGATGTGTTAGAATATTATATCTTACTAAAAATATAATACTATATTTTTAGTAAGATATAACATAACACAATGCAACACAAACATAACAACACAATACAACACTAACACAATATAACACTTTGTCTTATATTGTGTGCATAGATTATAAGTGAGTGATTTTAGTTGAAACGTAATGCAAATCATCAATCATCATCAGTTTTAATGTATTAAAAGAACTTGATCATTTTAAAATTAAAACGGAGTTTTTAATTAACAAAATTATAAATATTTTTGTAATACTTTACCTTAAAATGTATATATATATATGTAGAGGTTTTCTAACTAAATTTGATGTATAATATATATATATATATGTTATACATCAAATTAAGTTAGAAAACCTCTTCACCAGATTACCCCTCTTAAAGGTTTAAAAGATCTTCCTGAAGGTTAAACCTCTTTCGTAGAGGTTTCTTCTTCTTTCCTTTATATTAATTCGATGAATTTTCTTTCGTAGATGTTATTTCTCTGAGGACTTCAATATTCTGGTGCGGGGATAACCATAAAACTATTCATTAGCAAAATGATTTTGTTTTTTTTTCTTAAGGAGCTAAAAAATCTTAAGTAGCTTCAAGAATATATTTTTAGATTATTCGTAATTCATGTGAATTAAAGATTTTTATTAATACTGAAATAGTGTGATTGAATTTATTAGAATTTTTATCTGCACATGGATTTTACTTCAAGCTTATTACTAAAAATATATGTGTTTATTAAAAATTTCAACATAAAACCACGTAAAATTTTACTATTTCTTTAGTATTCTTCTTTTACATTTTGCATTGGGTAAACAAATGTATTGATTTCTATGTGTTTGTTTTTTTATTTAACATGTATATCAATGCATGTTATTTTTAATTGATTATTAAGTTTTCACGGGCTTTTTTTATTAAATAAGCATCTTGATATGTATGTGGATAGAGTTATATCGTATGATTATTAATTAGTTTTTGACCAGAAAAACAAATATGAATTTTCACTAAGAAATATTGATCTGATATGCTACTTTGGCTTAACATTTGGGTATCTTTAACATAAAAAAGGCTTGTATATATATATATAAAAATACAAGCCTTTTAATAACATACAAGCCTCTTTTAATAACATGCAAGCCTTTTTTTAGCCTTTTATAAAAAGATGATGGACAAAATAGAAAATAGGAAAAGTCAATCACATAAAACGAGAAAGCGTGATTAATTAGTCTATATAACAATAACATTTTGAAAGGATTTTTGGATCAATAATTTAGTTCCATCAAAAATATAATCAATATATATTTTTTTATCTAATATGTTAAATCATTTACATGTATCATATCAAGAAACTAAATAAAAAATAAAACAAAACAGGATATAAGAAGAGTGCAAAGAAATCAACCAAAAATGAACAATTATAAAGCTTTAGGATTATTTTGATAAACAAAAACATGCAATAATCCATTTTATTTCCATCAATTATACAACAAGATATTAGAAAGCGGATCTATCGATACATTTTAATATTCAATTACATTTTGGATAAACAAATTTCCTTTCACATGAGATAAATATAGAAAAAAAGCATAATATATTATGACAAGTATGTTGACCAAAACATAACGTTCTTCTTTATCATTAAGAAAACGAGTTTTGAAGAAATTAATCTTATGAATATAGACTGATGTTCAGTTGAACACGAGAAAAGATTTTTTTGCAAATAAAGGTTGGTAATTAACTTTTGAAAAACTACAAAAATAATAGCATTGTATTCCTTTTCAAAACACAGTTATTCTGATGGATTATAGATCCGCCACTGAAGCAATCGCTTGAGTGCAGTGTGAGACTGCAAATGTAATCAAAATAAAACAAGACATCATGTTCCTTAATGAAAATGATAAATACATCACTTTCCAGTGGATTCCATCACATGTTGGAATGGATGGAAACGACAGGAAGATATTCTGGCAAAAAAATGGAACAGAAGTTCCTGGACAGTGTCCAATCCCTCTTGACTCTACGGACAAAAGTAGTTATCGTATATTAATGAATAATTATCTAACACCAAAGGAAAAGTGTGTGAGACAATTGGGATGACAAAAAACATTTAGTGGAAAAACTTACAAGGAGGCTGTTGCCAATTTTAGATTAAGAACTGGACATGATTGTCTACCGAACATCTGGCCAAAATTAAGGATTGTGAACTTTGATATATGTGTTTTATGTAAGACAGAGAAAATAAACAAGGCCCATCTACTTGTTTGCTTGGGACTGGACTCTAACTTACAACAAAATGGGGACTTGTGTAATCTTTACTCGACGGCTAGAGAAAGCATGTCCTGATCCTAACGGACTTTTATTGTGGTGCTTCTAGCTTTCTAAATGTTTATCCTTAGGACATTTAACTTTTCTTTGCTTTTTTAAGAACTTTTAATTGTTTTTGTTAAGAATGTCTGGTCTTTTCCCTTATAATTTTGATTTGTTTATACATTTTTCTACAGTAAGTGGGCAAATTTGTATGGATAAAGTTCCAATAAAGCCATAGGTAAAAACAACATAATAACATTTTCGTTTGAAGGTCATGATGTATATAGTTGAAATGGTTTTCTGTTTTCAAAGTATATTAGTTTTGACTATTGTGCAAAACAGATCACAAATATAATACTTTCGTTATGATATATTAGAATACTTGTAAGTTCCTTTTATTTCAGAAAGTGAAAACCTAGCGTTCTTCATCGTAGTTCAGAACTTAACTTCGTCATGAATTACAATTAAACACAAAGGAAATGCGAATGCCAACGTCAATTCTTAACAACCCCAGTAAATATACCTCATAAATGTAGGAAGTAGTATTTTCTATATACGAATTATTTACTATTTTTCATGATACCTTTCCAGCACCATTTCCAGCAAAATAAAGATGAATCCTGCTTCCTATTTCTATTTTTGAATATAAAGTTTAGGCGGAAGAATATTTTTTTGTTTGAGAGAATAATATTGCATTAACATTTTTCTCTGGCAGATTCAGCATTTCAACATTTAACGACATTTCTCCATTTTTTTTAAATGTTTCTCGGCGTTTTTCGAATGTTTATCAAGATTCCAGTGTTTGTCGAACATTCCAGTCATGCCATTTCGATATTATAATGTATCTATGAATATTTTGAATGTGCAAGAGAAAAAGAAAGAAAAAATGTTCAGATAAATGTTAATATAAAAATAGCATAAATGTTCACATACATGAAGTCTCAGTTCAATAGAGAATACTGAGATAGGGTTACATTATTAGCTAAATAATCTATAATATCGCCAATTAAAATCGCCAAACAAGCGGGTTTAGTTATAATGAATAAGAACTTTATATTATTTACGAAAAGAGGTTTATTACGTAAAATAAAGTTTTATGAGTGCTGAAATTTGACAGATTCTTAGTTTTTATTAATGATGTGTTTGCAGCGAGTAGTTCTTTAAAGATTTTAATATTTTACTGAAGTTGAAATAATTAGAATAAGAAAAATAGTTTGAATAAACAGATAAAGAAACGGTTATTCAAAATAATTTTTATCTTAAGAAAACTAAACACGATATTTATTAATCTGCTTAAAATGTTCAATATATCTGTTAAATAGAAAAGAATATAAGTTTGGTCTTGGAAATTAAAACAATTATTAATAAATTCATAATTTGACTTAGCTGTATTTCATTTTTTTTCGTAATTAAGAATTGTAATCTTTTTTAATTAAAAATTTATATTATTAATATCATAATTTAAATTTAATTTAAATAATTTAAATTAAATTCATAAAATAATTTTATTTAAATTTAATTTTAAATTAAAATATTATTTAAATTGTAAAATTTTTAAAAATAAAAATTTAAAAATTTTAATTTTAATTTATTTCTTTATAAATTTATTATGAAATGCAGTAGTTGCATTTTATAATAAATTTATAAACAAACAAACAAAATTATTATTTGTTCTATTAGTTTTTTCACTTCATTTGTTATAAGCATATTTTAAATAATTACAAATACTAATTAAAAATGAATTTAATTTAATTTTATTAATAATTGCAATAATTAATTAATAATTTCCTCTATTTTTTATTACAATGAAGTTTTTACTTTGTCCTTGAATATGTTACTTATTACATTTTCATTTACTTACAAAGAAATAATTTGAAAAATATATTTTAATACTTCAGGAATTTAAATTTATATTTTGGAACAAATGATATTTTATAATATTAAATATTATTTTACATTAAGGTTAAGACTTGATTAATTATATGAAAACAGGGATTTGCCACTAATACTGTATTAATGTATTAAAACCATCATCATCTATCCTTAGTGAAAAACTAAATGCTGCTTTTTGGATTGGTTAGCTGAGCTATGGGTAGTTTATTGGATTACCATAATTACGTTAGGGTAAACATCGTTGTGTTAAGTGATTAACCTCTCTGTAAATTATTATTAGGTAAACCTCTATTATATTTCACAGATGATTAAGTAAACCTATAAACCACCTAATTTGGCCTTGGAACCATATTGGGGTGTGTAATTTGGCTACATTTCTGAGAACTGGATATTATAAGCCATCTATAAATAATGCTCTTCTAATTATGAATGAATCTTTCTCTTAAAAGTAAATCTTTAAGTAAAGGAATTATTGAGAGTTAATTTTATGCATTATCTTTTTAATTATAAATTTTCAAAAAAGGTATTTCAGAAATCGATTTTCACAATTACTTAGTGGCATTAGTTTTTTGTAAAGAAAACTTATAATCTTAAATATATAATTTATCTATTAATATTCTAATTAAAATTCTTACAATACAAACAAAAATGCAATATTTTGCAAATGTAAAATATTTTGGAAATAAAATTAGTGATTTTATCGAATTTTTCGTTAAATCAAATAACTAGAATGTTAATTTAGAGTTGTAAATTGATATTAACTTAGAAAAATTGACATTCTTTATCAGAAAATCATTATTAGTATTAGAAAATGTTTATAAAAATTAATTTTTATAATTATTATTAATAATAAATGTATAATTGTAAAGTCGTTTGTTCAATTTATTTGAATTGAAAAATATAAACATTGTAAAATAAAATTTAAAATGAAGTTAATATTTATGTAATTATATTTTATTTTGAACTGTTCCCCTGCTTTTTGCTGCTAGCAGTAAAAAACAGATGTAAAAATACATAATTTTTATTGAAATGCAATAGAAGACAATTTAACTTTTGGAATTATTATTTATAATGCAACAATAATGGTAAAACTATTTAAATGTTTAAATAATTTAGATTATAAAATTAAATAAAACTATTTTATGCTGATTTTTTCTTTTGAGATAAGCGAAGGAATTATTCATTATATGGCAAAAAAATATATATAATTAAATAATTAATAAGTAATAATAAATATTATAATTAAATATTTCTGAAAGGATATTTTAGAAATTCTTGAAAATTGGAAAATTTCTTTATTTTTAATGATTATAGCGCTCCAAAACCTTTTTTGGAAGAAAAAATCTACGAAAAGAGGAATGTATTCATCGAATAAACATAAAGTAGAAAAGAAAAGAAAAACGTTCGTATCACTCTTCTATTTCATAATTATTTCTAATGAACATATTTTCAATACAGAATTAATTTATCGCAATAAAATTTATGCGTCTGATTTTCTGAAATACTTCGTTAAAATAATGATCATCAAATGATGAAATATGTTTTTCGATAATAAATCTATTTTATATTTGTCGAAATTTTATCAGTTAGAAGCAGAAAATTGCAATACATGGAAAAAAATTTAATAAATCCTTGATAATAATAAAAAACATTAATATTATTATCATTTATCTATATAATCTTCGATTTTTACTAAATATACCATTGCAATAATTCTTTGCTTATTCTTAAACTCAATTTTGTTAGTAAAAAGAAAATGATCTGAAATATTATAATTAACGTGAAATTGAAATTGTACAATTGCTTATTTTTACAATTTGTCAAACACTGATCTAGCCTATTTATGTACACATTACATTGTATTGTGAACAGTATATCGTTTGTCTATTGTAAATACCATATCGTTTGTCTATTATAAATATCTTATCGTTTGTCTATTATAAATATCATATCGTTTGTCTATTGTAAATATCATATCGTTTGCTTATTGTAAATACCCTATCGTTTGTCTATTGTAAATATCATATCGTTTGCTTATTGTAAATATCATATCCTTTGCTTATTGTAAATACCATATCGTTTGTCTATTTTAAATACCGCATCGTTTGTCTATTGTAAATAACATATCGTTTGCTTATAGTAAATAGCATATGTTTGTCAAATTTAAAAAAATGATTCTGATGCCAAAACACTATTTAAAAATAATATGTAATACATTAAAAATTAAATTAATTTATTTTGACGAAAATCGTTTACATTTTATATTAATGGGAGTATTCTGATAAAAATATTTATCGCATATATTTCATAAAAATATCAGGCAGATAAATACATAACAAACTTTATATGAGAATATCTAAAAAAATATAGGAAATTTTCAAATTTTGAATTACTGCATACCAAATGGAGAAAATCAAAAAATCGATAACTTAGGAAAGGAAATTTTGATTATCATCATATAAAACTGTAAGTGTGAAAATTCGGAAGAACAATCATTCTTAGCAATGCATTTTTGAAACTTATTTTTATCCTTAAAAGTAAAGATCACAGATTCTAAACAACTGTCTGTAATGTTCAATTTATTCAAAAGTTTTCACAAATAATTTGAGGGTTATAAACATAAAATTGTGGTAACTATATTACATTAACTAAACTATATTACTTTGCATATACTAGCAATATAGACTACAAAATAATTTTAAACAACACATTATAGTTGATATGTATGCATTAGATTATTTAATATCTTTCTTATTCGCAATATAAACACATATTTTGGTAATATAAATGCACTTTCAGCATCATCATTATAATCAACAGTGGTGAAACATCCCTATGGTGGGCCAAGGCCGTCTGCCTACTGGCAAATCTCTGGACAGATGTTATGGGGTAGGGTTGTCATCCCTACGTTCAAAGTTCATATAAGACCGGGACCTACGGTTTAAAGTGGATTACAAACCACTCCAAATATCCATGGCACAACCGGTATTCGAACCTGAAATATGTGGCACGGGAGAGCTAGAAAAGTAGTCACTCGGCCATCAGACCCCCTCATAAATGTACTTTTTAGGTTTCTCCAATTAAAGAAACTTTATGCGCATGTAAAAAAAAAGTCTGACTTGGTTAATATGGTTAATATTTTCCAAAATTTAATATAAATGGTTAATATTTGGTTAATATTTTAGAAAAAATTAAGTAAACATGAACTTGACTTCGGAAAAAAATCCACTGAAATAATTAAAAGTGATTTTATGTTGGAAACATTTATATAGAAAAATGAAATTTTTGATTAATTCCTTTTTTGTTTTGTTTAAATTTAATATTTTATTAAATAATACATAATTTTAATAGAAAAAAAAATTAGTGCATGATAAAATAACCCATGGTTTAAAAATACTGTTAAAAATAATAATGACATTCCGTATAAAAAAGAAAGAAAAAAATCAATTCATCAATTGGCAATATATTCACTGATAAAATTTCTCAATTTTTTTTTATATTATTATTTTATTTATCTATCGCAATATTATAGGAAAATCTGATATAGCAAACATGTATCTGCAACTACACATATTGCTACTTCTTGAAAATAAGTAGATCATAAAAAAGTAGTTTTCTTCAAAATATAAATATTATATTAAATGAAATCATGAATATATTATACAACATCATATATTTCACGTTGGAAAAACTTATATGCTTATTTTCCTTACAGGCATTTTGTATATTTTGTTTTTCACATAATATTTTTCTCGATATGCATAGACATTTTTTATCGTGTCATTAGTTTATCTTTAAAATAAATGCATAAACTGCTCTTATGACGACAAAAAATTTCAACATTAATAAACTAGCAAAAAACTAAGAAATGATAGAAGAGTAGATCGCATTTATCTTCACCAGGAGAATATTAAAATATTCATAAAAGATTCTCCAAATTTATTTAAATATATTCCAGCGCATGACATGGAGAGCTAGTATCACAGCTTTCACCTTTATTAAATTTATGTTCTATGTAATGTATGCGACGCCATTTGTTATAAGAAAACGATTTCCCCTTTCATTACTTTAAATTTATTAATAATATTATGATTACAGTAAATTTGAATGTTTGTTTACCAATATTTCATTATCTGTTTAGTCGTTTATGTTATTACAGAAAATTTGTAAATATCAAATTTAGAATGGGGTCTCTTAATGATATTTTTAAGAAATGTTTATCTGCTAAAAATAAATGAATTCATTGACTTTTTTTTTCATTTACAATAGTGTAACTTTATTTCCAAAATAAGGTTACACTATTGTAAAGTGAAAAACAAAAATTGCTTTCTAATTTCCAAATTCTTTCAAAATATTATTTTATTTGAATTATACTCTTTAACAACAATGGACAGATTTACTTAAAAATGATTTTTTTAAGTAGATTATAAAAATTGGTTTTGTCAAAATATAAATAATTATATTTAGTGAAATCATGAATATATTATATAATAACATATATTTCCTGTTGGAAAATTTGTATGTTTATTTTCCTTTACAGGCATTTATTATCGTTTAATATATTTTTAATATCGTTATCGTTCTGTGTTATATGTTATTCTTACTTTGTTTAGCATAGTACAACAAAGAACGATAAAGATATTAAAAGATTTTAAACGATAATAAAATATATTCAAACGATATTAAAAATTAAAAAAAAATAAAAAAATATAAAAAGTAAATACATATAAATAGATATTATAAAAGTAAATATTCAAACGATATTAAAAATAATGAATAAATACCATCTTAATATGCTGCATTGATTTATTAAATACGATGTCAAGCTGTGATGACAAATTTTTAAGATAATTTAGAATATATAAAAACCATTCAACTTTCAACTACTCATTTTAAATTAATGGATTCTCTATAATAATATGAGATGAAAAAACAGTGGTTTAGTTCAAGGTCTATCCAACGGTCTTGAAATGATCTGTATTTGAAAAGATTCTTTCTGAGAGTAGGGTGGAACATGAATATAATTGTTCATTATTGTGTTAGATGACAAACAAAAAGAACTAATCTTTGAAGTTATCTGTCAACAGATAAGATTACTAAAAGTATTTTTGCAGGAAAAAGGACATTCGTCGTACAGTGATCTTGCAGAATGACAATGTTTTTTAACTCCCCACTCCGTTTTCTCGAAAAAGTTGGCTGAAAGATTATGCTTCCCCTACCATATTTTCCCCATCTTCTCTGACAGATTGCCATGATTTAACAAGCATACAGAAGTATTTTGTTGGAAGAGAAGAGGTTGAAAATGAAACTAAAATCTTTTTCACAGCAAAATAAATGAGTTTTTATAAAAGAGTCATTGATGGGGATTGACTTATTGGACTCATTATTGACCTCTTTTGACTAATGGGATGATGGATAATGGTGATTATGAAAAAAACCGATAACTATGTTGGTGATTAAATAAATATTTTTGGTTGTTACATTTTATTTCAATTGGAATAAAACAGACACAATTTTAATGACAATGAAATACTAAACAGCTAGTAAATATAACTTGCAAGTTACTGGACTTAGTAGATATAATGTATTAAATAAAATTAAAGAGAAAATTAATTGATGTAAAATAAGATAAATTTTAATGTTTTAATGAAAAGCTTGGTATTTCTTATGAGGTTCATTAAATAATTATTTTATTATTTGGACGAATAAAATATAGCAAAATAAGTAATAATAATATAGTTGTAATAGTAATAATAAATAATAACTATTTTAATTATAATAAATATAGTAAAAACTACTTATTATTACTAATAAAAATAGTAATTGTTCTAATATGTTCAAATTACTGATTTATTTAATTAAATATAAATAATGGGAGTTATCACAATTTGCACACATATTAAGAAAATAATGAAATTCAGTTGAAATATTGGGTCATTAAAGTCTTATTTTATTAAAGATGCAATGTTGTCTTATTTTTAAAAAAATATGTTGCTTCATATATAGAGATTGTTTTTAATACTCAGTTCAATATTAATAACAGCTTAAATATGTTCTTTATTTAAGCAATTTTTTTAATCTTTTTTATTGAAAACTCTTCACGGCTGTAAATGTTCTTACAATCTTTTTAATGATGTTAAAAGTTTATTCAAAAATACTTATTAAAAGTAAAAAGTTGCAATGGTTTAATGGTTATATAATATTTTTTTTTTTTTTTGAAAATTGAAAATGCTGTTATACATAGAATTCTTATGTTGTATACATAATAAATAAATTAATTAAAAAAATTCTACTTTTCATATTTATTCAAAATAATAAAAATAATAATTAATGAAATAATCTATTAGTAAATCAACAAATGCAAGAAGACAATTTTATCTACCATTGTTTTTCATTTCTTAAGTGCTACAGATTCCTAAATTTTTATCCTCATATTTCTAACAAATATTTTTTTGTATACTAAGATAAATATATATTAAATTTTTCTTTATTATTTTTATTTTTAAAAAAGTTTTGAAGGTTTTGTGTGTCAAATTTAAAATTTTGTGTTCAGATATCAAACCGCTTAAGCATATTCTACTTTATGTTTCTACATTCTGTCCCATTTTTATTCTAGCGATGATGAAAATCCACTTCAGTCTAATCCTGTGCGAAACACAAAAACATTCCATCTTTTCTTCAAAGAAAATGTTTTATTTACCATTGTTTATTCTATTCTATTCTTTTTTTTTGCATTTGTTTTGTTATTACTTGCATATGGAAAAATGCAAAAATATTTCTGAATAAACTACAAGAGTTCCATTTAAAAAAATGCAAACGATAATATTTGTATGCCATTCTCAATTTTTGTTGTATTTTTATTGCTGAAAAAAACAAACTCCGTTTTATTTCTTTTCACACGCATATATTGTTTATTTTAAAACTATATATTTTTTTATTTATTAATAGCATTAGAGAAAAATTAAATAATTAATAGCATTAGAAAAATTAAATAATTAAAAATATTAGAAAAATTATATAATTAATAGCATTAGAATTAATAACCAAAGAAAACATTTAAAAAGGCACGAACAGTACTTTTTTGCTACAGTTGCAACTTACAGTTGTACTTAATTTAAAGCAGTAGTATCTCTTAATTCAATTTGTGTCAATTTATGTTTAATGTGTGTTCAACAACATCAACAAAAGTAGGTACTAGGCTGATTTATTGCGGGTATCTTCTAGTAAAATATTTTTTACAAATAAAAATGAAAAAAAAAGTTTTCAAAAATACAATTAGTGCCATATAATTATAAATATACCATATAATTATAATTATATTATTTAATTCCGTATGTTTACCTTTATTTTATCCTCAATGACATGAACTGTATATTTCTTGTAAAAAAAATATCTTTACTAGAAGAGCCAGCAATAAATCAGCCTATTTATACATATCACACGCATACATTCTTTATTTTAAAACTATATTTTTATTTATTAACAATATTAGAAAAACTAAATAGTTAATAGCATTAGAATTAGTAATTAATGAAAACGTTTAAAAAGGCACGAATAATACTTTTGCTACAGTTGTACAGTATTTGAATTGACAGAAGTATATCTCTTAATTCAATTTGTGTTTAATTTGTGTTCAAAAAACAACAACAAAGTAGATAGAGAATGATTTTTTTACGCGTATCCTCTAGTAAAATTATTTTTTACAAATAAAATTGAAAAAAAATTCATCAAAAATTCCATAAGTGCCATATAATTTTAAATATATAAATATATATCAATTACAAATATGCCGTACAATTATAATTATATTATTTAATTGTGTATATTTAGACAATTAAAGAATAAAGCAATAATTGAGATAAATATAAAAAGCCATATAGTTATAATTATATTATTTTATTATTTATTTTAATTCTCAACACTATGAATTGCATATCTCTTGCGGAAAAAAATTATTTAATCATATTTTTAATAACATGGTTAGCAGAAAACAGCAAATCAGAATACATAAACTATAACTATGCTGAATTCCGATAATAACTTAATGAAAATTAAAAAGTATAACGAAAAAAAGTAATAATATACTCTTGATACATTAAAATTTTATGAAATACAAACCATGGAAAGAAATAGCAGTACAGTACACAAAAAAGACTCTCCCTAATTTCTATACAAAAACAGAAAACGATTAATTGTATATAAATAAAATTACTTTTCCCTTAAACTCAGAGAATCACATACATTTGAATGTCATACATAAGACAAAAAAAAATATCTAATATATATTTATTTCATTTTTATATATATATATATTATAAAAATCATTTATACAATAAAAAAATAAATAAATCTCATTTCATTCATATTAAATATTTTGCTTAGATTTTTGTTGTAACCATACACGTTATTAGGCAGACGACTTTTTTTATTATTTTTATTGTTTATATTCAAATTTAAAAATATATGCTCTCATGTTTTTATGATGCTCAAAACAAGCTTGTGCATTTTAACGTATTATCTTATAACAACAACGTCTATTTTTAGAGCAATTTTAAAATGGATTATATTTTGACAAAGTAGTAATGAAAAAATTTATGTAAATAAAGATCGCTTATTTAGGCTATCACTTTATTGACACAGGTTTTAATCTTCTTGTCTACCATAAATTAGAAAACATTGAATAAAATATCTTTTTAATATTTAAGTTTAGTTTTAAAATTTTTTATTTATTATATAAAAACTGGATGCTTTAACTTATCAACAAAATCTCAAAATCTTTTAAGAAAATTGCCTGTGATATTATTTTGTAAAGTAAAATTGATATAGGATGGAGCAATCGCTAGGACACAATGATTTTTTTTTTTTTTGTCATTTTCATTTCTAATACGAACATATCAAGAATAACAAATATAATAGCATCAAAAAAATAATAATAATAGCACACAAGGAAAAACCTGTATTTGGAGGTTTAAAAGAATCAACCTTTTAAACTTTTTTTGAAACAATATAAAATCGTTAAAATAATCATTAATATCCTTTAAACCCTCGTTCTCTTTCGACATTCTTTTTTATTATTTGTTTATTTTCATTAATGACGGTAATCGAAACCTAATAATTTTAAATGTGTTATTTGAAATGCCACTTGAAATAAAAAAAAAAAGCTTTATTAAAATTATCATATTAGCAGATTCAACGTTTTCCATGATACATAACTCGTATCTCCCACTACCCCCCCATTGTGCCAACAAACACTCCTTACAGAATCCTCCCCTTTCCTCCTGGTGTTCAACAATGGACCTTTCAAATCTCATTTTTTTCGTACCGACCTATTGCAAAAAAAAATTTTGTTCATTGTAAAACGATCAGCTGAAATGCGGAGGTGTTTGAATCTGCTAGCAGAACCATTGCATTTACTGCATTCAGAAACGAAGTAATTCGATGACAATGAGTAAAGCATGTCATATCGATATATTTGGTGGGATTTTTCTGAATTTTTCCCTATACGACAAGCAAGTGCGGGGCAGTTACCTTAAATGTCGACACTGAAGGCTATATCCTTCCCTCATCACTCTTAAGAGAGCTGTTCGTTCCATGCATCAGTGAAACACGAGGCCCACCGATATTCAGCAAAAAAATCATTGCATAGAAATGGGGGGATCAAATAGGATAGATTTCCAAGTTTCCAATTAGGAAATATAACACGCTACCCTCTAAGCTAGTCTATATTCTATCTTATTTGTTTAGCAAGGGATATAGAATTCTGCATTTTTCACGCTATTGTAAAATATTTTATTTATTACAAAAATGTTTGCATAATTTACCAGAGATTTTACTGTCATCTTTTTTTGTACCATTTTTAAATTGCATAATAAATAGAACTTGCTGCAAAATTTAAGTTTGCTATATCTGTTTCCGATACAAAATATTTTTTTGACTACTGTTTCTATCTTTATGTTTTTCCCTTCTGTATTGCATTTTTTTCTTTTCATCTCTAGTGTCTCTCTGAAAACACGCTGTTGTATCGGAAACTAAGATCTTACTAAAATCCTTCCCTCACCACTTTTTTAGAGTGCTGTTCGTAGTGTAGATCAGTGGGAAACAAGGCTCACCGATGTTCAGCAAAAAACTCCTTGCATAGAAATGGAAACTTTCCATTCTAGACTGATTTTGAACTAAGTTTCCAATTAGAAAATATAATACGCTACCCTCTAAGCTACTCTATATCCCTATGTTATTTGCATACCAAGGGATATAGAGTTCTGCATCTTTCACGTTATCGTTCAATATTTTATTGTTTGCATAATTTACCAGAAATTGTACCAACTGTTATATTTTGTGCCATTTTAAATTGCATAAAAAAAAAGGTAACTTACTGCAAACTTTAAAATGTAACACTGCTCTATTTTTTTCCGATACAAAAAATTTTTTTCTGACTATTGTTTCGATTATTTTTTTTCTTCTGTTTTTGCATTTTTTTTTTTTCTTTCCTCTCTAGTATATCTCGGAAAAAACGCTGCTGTATATCGAAACTAACAAAAACCGTCAGCGGAAAACGCGAATGCAAAAAGGGGTGAGTAGTACTATCTGCGCGCGTTTTACGTGCGTGACTGGTTCGCGGATTTTTCTGATTCGCGCCTGCGCACAAGGCGACGAAATCCGTGGCCCGCGCAGGATCGAACCGTTCCGTCGGGTAGTGTGTAGTGAACGTTCGAACCGGACTGCTGCTCTGTGTGTGTGCCCGGATAACCGATTGCCGGATACTGAAAAAAAAAATGGTTCTCTTTTTTTTTTTTTCCCGCGTTATTTCAGGATCGGTAGCTCTATTTTTTTAAAAATTCGATTAAAAAGTGATTTGAAAAAAAGGAAAGAAATTTTTGTTGTGTGTGCTGTTGGCAAAAGCAAGTTTTGTGCAAATTGGATACGTTTTTAGTGTGTTATTAATATTGCATGCAACAGTTGTGTTAATGTGATCTGCAATCCATTAAGAGTTTCAACAGCTCGATTATTTTTCATCGATATTTGCAAAATTTCTATCGTCATCGTTCCATAATCTTGTTTTAGTTATTCCTGGAATTTGGAAAATAAGATTTCCACGATTTTTGTCAATAGTATCTGTGAAAGTTTGCAAATTCAGTGTGTTGTGTGAAGGTTTGTTTCGAAAAGTGTGATAGCTGCAACTTTAAATAATAGAACAGTTTTCTTATAATGCATGAAATTATCTTAATTGTAAAATGCACTGCACATTAGCATATATGTATATCTGTATTGCACCTTTTAATCATTATAGTAAAACTTTTATTATAAAATAGAGAAAATAGGAAATAATTTCTTAAATATATTCGTGTAATGAATATCGATCAAGATTATAAATATATTACTAAGAGCATTTTAGAATAAGCAATTTTTTTTTTATTATTATTTTTATCGTTGTAAGAAGAAAATCACGCAGAATTTGAAGACCAGATTTGATTTATTTATTAGGATTATTACTTTATTGATAATAATCAACAGTTGAAAGAAATTTCTAATCATTATTTTAATCGCTTAAAAAGAAATAAAAAAGGAAACATTTATTAAACAATTATAAATTTTTAGATTATTATTATATCTGAATTTATTGAAACTCAACCATAAAAAGTTTAAAGCATCAAGTTGACATTTTTCAGTGCATATTGCAAAAAATGCAAGAAAAATTGAAAAAGTTTAAAATTTATTTTTAATTAAGCTGACTTTAATATTTTTAATTATATAATTTGTACAATAATTAAATTAATTGATGTGCTAGCCTCAGGAAAAAAAAAATCCAACAATAATTCATATAAATGCTTTTGATAAAATATTATTAAAATACATTGACTGTTGAAATAATTCATTTTCTATTTATTTTAAAAGAAAATCTAATTATTGATTCATTTATTAAGGAAAATGTAATTTTCGATACACATTGTTTTATTAAAATGCTACTGGAAACCTTTCTTCAAATTATTCAGGAAAAATCTTTATAGCAGATTAGTATTTATATTTTCTAATCTGCATTGAATCCCCATTTAAAAAGTATTTTTACGGCAAAATGGCACGAAGACGATACAGATGTATAATGAAAAATAACAGAATTACTTAATTTACTTAAAACATGAAGTACATATCACTATAATATAATAATTAATAAAGATTACAACATCGATTATCAATTTTTACATGAACGTAGACTTCTTACCTACTTTAAAATATTCAGTGTCCTATAAAAACTAATTTTTTTGGAAATAAATTTAATTTAAAATCTATATATTTTATTTCTAATTTAAATATAAATAAATTTATTATTTTAGTAATTAACTTCCAAATTATATATTTATAAAATTAATTTCAAAATTTATTGCACATTCAATTAAAAAAGGCACCAAATAGTGATTTAATAATTTTCGATTATCTGTAATTAACAACTAATAAAATTAATATTGTTTATAAAAACTATTTTTATATTTATTGTAAATTGTAAGTTGATTTGTGAAAAAAAAAATTTATTTTGAAATTATTTATTTAATTTAAAATTTTTTTTATTATTTATATTACTTGCATATTTGCAGGCACTAAAACAAATATTTTTAAAACTAAAATCAGCTTTATAAAATGTTCTTAATTCCTTTTGAAATAATAATATTTAATGTTTTATGATTTCCGTCCATTTAATGCTAAATTTGCCACGCTTACAACATTATCTCCAGCAAACGATTTGTCTGGATTGCCATTTATCAAAACAAAGTTTTTCAAATCTTTTATAAAAATTTAAAGGTTTATGCTTAAAACCAATTTAATTATTCAATAAATTATAGTGTTTGATATTTATAAGCATATTTTTAATTTAACTGAAAAAGTTATACTTAATTAAAAAAAAGAAATTCAAGGAAATGTATGAATACCATTTACAAAGGAAGAAATTTCAAAGTAACACTAATTGTTAATGAAAAAAGCAAAATATAGCTTGAAATGATGCTCTTATTACAACTTTATTGGAAAGAAAATAATTTCAAGTTATATCTTTTTTATGATATAAATTTTTATGTTAAATAATTTTTAAAACAGATAAAATAAAAAAATTTTTGCATATATTCCTACAATATACTTTAAATAAAAACGTATTCTACGGTTATCTCATTTGTGCAATGTACTATTTAAAATTATTACTTCTAAATATAATAAATTGGTTAAGCTATTATATTTAATTTATCGAAAGTTAATTAATTTTTATTATTACAAAAGCAAAGTTAAAAAAAAAGGACATATTGTTTAAGATTGCAAAATATATTTTAATATTGATTTTTTCTCTTTTCGAAAAGTTTTTTCCTTCAATATTTTGAAACTGTCTTGATAATTAAAATTGTATTCTTAAAATAACATTTACATTTGCACCTATTTAAAATAACTAGTTATATATATGGATAAGAATTTCTTTCAAATGCCAAAAACTTTTGTCTGCAACGCACATAAATAAAATAAAAAATATTTATTGTCTATCGTCAAGAATATCAGAATCAATCAGAAGACTTTTCAAATTATTTGATTACTAATCCATACTGAAATTGAAATAGTTTCCCAACTATTGAATAATATTATTTATAATTATACCTCTATAAAAGAATTAATTTTAAGATTTGCTATAGCAAAGATCTTTCAAAATAAGGATCGTATTAATATAATTAAAAAATGCTACAAGAATATTAAATAAAAAGAGAAAAAAATGTTTATTACATACATGTATAGTTCTTTTCAATAATTTCAATAAACAACAAAGATAGCTAGAAGACAACATAAAAGTAGATCTTCACAGTTTACAGTTTCGAAACCTTTTGGTTTTTAGTCAGATTCTAATTGTGGATTTCAAATAGCTAACTAAAAAAAAGCACTCTAGATAATATGTTGCATATGCACTGAATGTTATGTGGAAATGCATAGATTGATGGTAGCTTACAATCTTTACATGTAGACAGTGGATTTAAGCACTTACAAATCTCTATAAGTAGCACTTCTTGTAGTGGATTCAGCTCTAAAATAAGTTCTAGCTTATTCTCAAGAGTAGAAGAGATTATTTGGTGTATAAGTGTCAACGATTAATCCAACTAACTGAGCCTATGAAGAATGTCATCAATGAACCTTTTATGAAGAATCTGTAAGCATCAACAAAAATTCGACAACGTATTATCAGTGTCTGGTAGAGAATTCTACGCTTTTGCTTTTGGGATGTATAATGAGGTTTGATTCGGTGGTTCTGCCGGATTAGTTGAACAATTTAATTGGAATTCTTCCTCTTCAGTGGTTTTCTGCGAGTTAACCAATGGCTGCAGTTGGAATTTGGTCCCAAGCTGGGGCTTCAACATACCCAGAACAGTTGCCAGGGGAGTTTTTGCTGGACTATGGCTGCACTTCGTAAGTACACCTGTCTTTATGTTTTATCTAAATTTTGCATTATTGTGTAACTTTATAACATTAAGTATTCTTTTGTAAAAATAAAATTTTTGTACTTTTATATAATCATTGGAATCAGTAAAATTACTTATAATTTTAACTTAATAACTCATAATTAATTAAAAGTAGTTATATTTTTTATTAATTAAAAAATAGTCATTAACTAACTTAAACTTCTTTAAAGTGACATAAAAGTATTTTTAAGAATTTTTTAAATGGTAAAATTTTTTTTTATATTAACAATAAGGCATTCAATGGTATACAGCATCGCCATAAATTTTTAATGTTTTTAGTGTTGTTTTCTAAAATGAAGTTGGACCTTAAAATATATTTCTATTTTATGTTGGACCTTAAAATATATCAATGTATAAAGAAATGGACTTAAACTAGTCCCAAATGAAATGGTTTAGTTAAATACTTACAATTCTACTACTTGTTAATAATAAAAAAATTAATATAATTACCTTTTAACGCTTAAATTATAATTAGTTCTTAACGCCATACTTGAATTACTATTAATCAACGTTTCTAATTTGCAACAGAAATTTCAATACATGAGAATAATTTATGAAAGATTATAGTTATTAAATATTTATTTAAAAATTAATTAAACTTAATTTTATACTGTTTATTGATATTGATATATCCATACTGAGAGTGGAATAAAAATTATTTCATATTCAAACACAAATTCGAATAAAAATAATGTCCTATCAATATTTATAATAACTTTAAAGCCTTTTGTTGGAAATAGGGCTTTTCAGCCGTTTCAATTATATTGAAAAGCCTTTAAAACCTACTGCTGCACGAATGTTTGACTGTAAAAATCTTTCAATTAGAAAGGTTTTAAATATTTTGCTCAAGAAATTTAACAAATAAATGCTAATATTTAAAAATTTTGCAAATTTAGTGATTTTTGCAGGTTAGAACTGTTAACGATGTTGTTTCAGAACAGAAAAATCGATTTCCTAGTTGATGATAGCGTGATTCAATTTAGAAATTATACTTTATTGATCATTATTGATCATGAAACTATCATCTCCAACATTTCAGGTAGTGCATTAAAAATTCGATAATTATTGAAACCAGAAATTAATCAGTCGGTGTTAAATTGAATTGTCCGTTCCTTGGAGTTAGGAAATAAATTATTCTGGAGTAACGTGATTTTAGCCATTTTTATTTATTTTTATAATAGATCAACAAAGTATAGCAGTTTTTAAATTAACTAGATCAAATTTTGTACAAATCTAAATAGTTTTGTACATCGGCCGATACTGTTTTTAACATTTTAATTATATAAAATATAAACTGTTTTTTGCTTTTGTATTACTACAGTGAGTTTTAATATAATTAAAATATTCGAATATATTTTAAACAAAAAAGTAAAAATGGTATTTTTCATTTATACTAGTTATAGTTAAATATGAATATTTTAAATAAAAAAATGTATGTAATACTTATTGATAATTGTAAAATGTTTACATAAATTGTTTCTAATAAAAAATTATTTCCTTAAAGTAGAATTTTTAACGATTATTTAAATTAAATTAAATTTCCATTAAAAAAAAGTAAAATTTAAATAATTACCTTCATTTACAGTCTAATGTTTTAATTCTAATTTGTGAAAATAAGTTTAATCATATATGATAAATATTCATAAGATGTTCTTTAAAATATTTGAATTTAATTATTCTATTTAAATAATTACTATTTTTATTTGGATTATTTAATTCATTTTGATTAAATAACAGTTTATTAAATAAAAAAAATCACCAGTTTTTGTTAATATGAAGCAATTAAAAAATTCCGTTGGGAAATATATGAAATATGTAAAATTTTCATTCCATAATTTTTTAATATAATCATTTGTTTTATGAAATTATAAATATTACACAATTATGAAATTTGAATAATTAAAATCCAAACGTTTCTAAATAAATAAATTTGATTAAAACAAGTTAATGCATAAATAAATAATTTAAATAAATGAGTTATACGAATATAAAAATGTATTTATCTAAGTTTAATTAGAAGCAATACACAGAAATTTTTAATACATATTTCACACTAACCAATGTAAGCAAGTAAAAAATTTAAACACATTTCTCACATTTAATCTAGAATAATTAAGAATATACAAACTGCATAAGCATATTATTTTTTCTTAATGCCTTATAAATCTCATTTAGATCAAATTATTATAATAATTCCAGAATAATTCTAATTTGTTTTGGAAACAATGTTTCTGTCGTTATTAATTAAATATTTAACTTCTTTTATCCCATTTTGCCTTTCTATTATATTAAATCATAATACATATATGAATTATTTATTTCAGAAAAATATGATTTCTCTTAATCTTAAAGATCATTCCACAATCATACTTTGCTAATTAGCATATGATTTCAAGTAAATTTATTAATTATTATCTGATGTTGAGATTAACATTATCTGAAAATGTATATTAAAGACGCGATCAATATTTTTTTTTTTTTTGAGATCAATAGTAAATTAATTTCAAGAATTATATTTCTCTATAAGAAAAACTGCTTCATTTAAAAACATGGGCCAAATATTTTTGTAATTAATTATAAATATAAATAAAATTATATAAATAATTCAACCAATATTGTAAAATTAGATATTAAACCATTGTATTCAAATCTTATATAGTAAGTAATTATTCTATTGAATGTATAGATTAGTCTATGTATTCTGTAAATTATATATTTAATTTTATTTAAAAGACTAAATTTAATCTATTTAAAGTTTATTAAAAAAAATATTTTATTCAGTGATACTAAAAGGAATTACACATTTCAATTCCTTAAATACATTGATTTAAATACGTAGGCCATTATTATTTTTATTATTATATTTATTTTATTTTATTTTATTATTTTATTACATTGATTTTAATTAAAAAAATTTAAAATCTGGCGGAGAAGGGTTTGCTACAGAAACATGAAAAAAAAAATCACCATTTTTCAACATTAATAATATTCTATTCAATACTACAATATTATTATTACATTATAATGCGATGCTGGATTGTTTGGGTTATTATTCTATTAAAATATTACAAAAGTCCCTCTAAGATGTTTTGATAAAAATTATGCAATGTTAAACCGCAACTCAAAAATTATAAAGAATCTTTTTACTTTATTTGAAAATATTTTCCCCTTTATTTACTTATAAATAATTATTTTTACCATATTTAAAAATATCTTCATTTATTGTTTACTATAACTATTCAAGGACTATACAAGGATATTTTTTCTTTCGTCATATTTAATATTTTCTTTTTTATTATTTATTTTGGCTTTGTTTATTTATCGTTATCCATTTTCTATTTTTTATAACTTTGTATGTTGATCTTTTATTTTGCATTCTATATTTATTTATTATTATTTATTTAGTTTCGCATATTTATCGTTTTCAGTTTTTATTTCTTTTAGTTTTGTATATTTATCGTTTGTTCATATATTTATCGTATTACTTTTTTTATTTTTAAAGGCTATTTATTTATATTTTTTTTTTAGTTTCCCATATTTATAGTTTTCAGTTTTTATTTCTTTTAGTTTTGTATATTTATCGTTTGTTCATATATTTATCGTATTACTTTTTTATTTTTAAAGGCTATTTATTTATATTTTTTTAGTTTCCCATATTTATAGTTTTCAGTTTTTATTTCTTTTAGTTTTGTATATTTATCGTTTGTTCGTATATTTATCGTATTACTTTTTTATTTTTAAAGGCTATTTATTTATATTTTTTTAGTTTCCCATATTTATAGTTTTCAGTTTTTATTTCTTTTAGTTTTTGTATATTTATCGTTTGTTCATATATTTATCGTATTACTTTTTTTTTTTTTATTTTTAAAGGCTATTTATTTATATTTTTTTTTTTTTAGTTTCCCATATTTATAGTTTTCAGTTTTATTTCTTTTAGTTTTGTATATTTATCGTTTGTTCATATATTTATCGTATTACTTTTTTATTTTTATAGGTTATTTATTCTTTTTTATTATTATTATTATTATATTATTTATTATTATTATCATAATTATTATTATTATTATATTTATTATTCTTATTATTATTTATTATTATTATTATTATTATTATTATTTATTATTTATTATTTATTATTATTATTATTATTATTATTTTGCATATATATCGTTTTCTATTTTTCTTTGTTTTTCTCTCTGAATTACTGTCAATAAAAAATGAATAAATTGCGCTTATACTTTTTTTTTTTGTTTTAAAATATTATTTCCATTCAACTTAAATAGAATAGCATCAAAATAAAATATATTATTTAGAACTAAATAGTTAATGAACAACAGGAAATAAACTAAACTCATTGTTTATAAACAACAAAAAAAAACGAGTTTTTAAAATATGCAACTTCGTTTTTTTTCATCATTTATTCATACTGCCGTTCATTAATTTTAAATGTATTATTCAACTGAAGACTAAGCAAAAACCTAAAATAAATTTCTTGTTTTTATTAGCGTTTCACAACACTATTATTAAAGATTTTAATATATTTTCTTACTTTGCATACATCTGTAATTAGTTTAAAAGTTTCTTGAATCTGAAAGTACTTTATATCACAAGAATAAATTTCTATTTCGTTTTCAGAAGAACTGGAAATCGTGTACATAGACATTTGTAAGTATGCTGGCCATTTAAATATTCGTGTTTATTAGCAGAGATTTTTATTTGAATATGTGTCTGATATTGAAATGTTTCTGATGTATTCGTAAAGCACCTTAAAATATTTTATATCCGAATTAATTTCAACAACTGAAAATAGATATCTCTGAAATATTTTGAAATAAATATTTAAATAAGATGTTCTTACAATATTTCATTTCCCATGATAACTAGTTATATGTTAACATGTGATTTTAAAATGTATGTAATAGAATTTTGTAGACTATTGCAGTTCAGTTTGGGACGTATTTGATGCTATAAATAGTGGGATTTTAATAGAAATGAAAAGATGTTTAATATGATATCAATTCAGCGACTTCATCATTTTATTTGAATCTACAATTTATATTTTCGTATTCAGTATTTATATTTCGCTGAAGTATATTTTAAAATGAATTAGTAAATATATTTTATTATATATAAGCACAATATTCAATAAAGGATGTAAACTTGGCTTTTTTTAGTCAGCTTTATTTATTCATTGATTATTTATTATATTTCATATTTTATGCAAAACAAATAGTTATTTCTTAAAACTTTTAAGTTTATTTCTCTTAGTTATTATTTTGTTTTTGGTTTGTAAATTGTAGATTTCTTTATGAAATAATTTAATGACATTGTTTCTGTGCTATTTTATATTTATTTATTTTTTATGACTCTCTATAGAAACACTTTTATTACAAGATTACTGATAACATATCTCAATTTTGCCTGCAGGCCTCATATAATTATAATAAATCCATACATTTGTCATTCCAATAATAATCCTTTTTCGCGACAAAACATCCAGTTTTTTTAAAATGGATTCTAAAGTATTTCTAAGAATGTTTTTATAATATTTTTATATGAATAATAAAAATAGTTACGAAAATATTTATTTTTAATCGTAAAAATTTATTTTATTAATCCAATTGTTTTATTTTATTCTTAGTGGTCGTATAATGATAATTATTACTAACTTAGTTATTTATAAAGTTTAAAAACCAGCTTATGCTAAATAATGAATGCATAATTTTGTTAAGAAAATTATCCAAATAATTTTTTTTTTTTTAGTTTTAGAAGATAGATTAGATAAAAATGTATAATTAATTGACTTATTTTTGTGCACCCTAGACCTATGATAAACGGATTAAAATTGGGAGGACTGAATTATATTATCTAATATTGACAATCAGAATATCTTGTTGGGATATAAGGAATTTATCCAATTTGACATAAAAAGAAAGGTAGTCAATTAGTAATTAAATTCAGCAGTAAAAGTTGTTACATTTCCTTTCCTAGAAAAAAAGTTTCCTCCCTGAAGAACGCATAGATGTTTTAAAGTGCATATCATTAATACAATTGCGATTTTCCTAAAATTGTTAAGGTGATATAAAACTAAAACTCTATCCAATTAATACCCATACAAATAATACACATAATTAACTTTACAAAAACCAAAATCTTTCATACGTATAGATGTATCATCACAATTGGAGGATACATCTATACGTATCATCCAATTTAGTACATTAATATCCTATGAATTACATGCTTAGCAATATAAGTTGACAAGTGAACAACTGTATAGCTTGGAATTTATGTCATTGTGGTTCAAAAATCATATATAATTCCATCTTGAATCTCAAATGAAAAAAATCATCCACATGATAATAATCACCAATTACATGAAACAAACTCCTTCCTCGTCAATACATTGCTGCCAAAATCTTCATGGAATTGCATGCCATGCTATATCATGGCAGGTTGACGTATTAGTTATAATGTATTTGACCGGAAGGCTGAGTCAAATTTCAGTCATTATCAGTTTTCACACAGTTAGATTACAAATATATGACACTATAGTTTAAATATCATTGATAATCTCTTTTGAAGTTCCACATAAAACAATCAATTTGCAATCTAAAAAAAAAAACAATTTTTAATGCCTCCGAAATAACACTCTAGTAATGACACATTAAAGAAAGAAAAATTCTCCCTTACAACGTTATTAGTAGTCCAAAGGAATACATTAATGTCCTTTAAGGAATTACATGCTATGATCCACCATTATAATTTGGTGAATCAATCATAGCGGAGCTTTCTAGAAAGTCCATATAAGACGAATGTGTTCGAACACAGATTATGTCATTGTCATGTACACTTAAATTTAAAAATCCCAAATAATCTTAATCAGAATTTCACATTAGAAAACCAATTTATAATCCATAAAAGAAACGCTAACAAATACATTACATACAACAATGTCTTTCTTCGCGAATACAATGCTACGAATTAGCTAAATTAATGTCCTGTGAGGAATTACATGCATGCTGTACTTTGATAAATTCTCCAAACAATAATAATGTGTCTTGCCGGAAAACAAATTTATATCATAGTCATAGATGCACTTCACGCCATAGACATAGAGCAATTTATGTTATTGACACGCATTGCATTATGGGTTTTAAAAACGCAAATAAATTTATTTGGAATCTCATATAAAAAAAAAACCACATGCATAATATCACTGAAGTAACACTAACAGATATATTACAGAAAGTAGTATCCTTCCTTAACAATACAATACTACGAATTATATAAATTAATGTCCTGTGAGGAATTGCATGTATACTGTACTTTGATAATTTCGCCAATTAATAATAATGTATCTTGCCGGATAACGAATTTAGAACATAGTTAAAGATGCATGACATATACATTGCACGTCATAGACATAGAGCAATTTATGTTACTGAAAAACATTACACTATGGTTTAAAACGCAAATAATCCTATTTTATATATCCTATATTAAAAGGAAGCACATGCATAATATCACAGAAGTAACACTAACAAATCTATATCAGAAAGTAATATCCTTCCTCACCAATACAACGCTAAGGATAATCAAATTAATACATTAATGGCATACGATAAATTGCATGCCATGCAATACCAGGATAGCTAAGACAGTTATAGATGCATTGCACTTCATAGACACAGCGCAGTATATGTTACTGACATTGCACTATGGCTTAAAACGCAAATAATCATATTTAGAATCCCATATTAAAAGGAAACACATGCATAATATCACTGAAGTAACACTAACAAATCTATAACAGAAAGTAATATCCTTCCTCACCAATACAACTCTAAGGATGATCAAATTAATACATTAATGGCATGCGATAAATTACATGCCATGCAATACCGAGATAGCTTGTCGAGTCGTTGGGAAGGATGGCTTGCCTGGAAGCGAAACACGAAAACGAAAGGAGTGCGTTAAGAATAAACTGATTGGGCGTGAGAGCCATCCCCCGATCCTGGAGGTTGTTGTTGTCGATCGATCGCAGTTGTGCGAGGGATTTCACGGGCAGACTATTCGCTTAAAAGAGCTCTTAATTTAAAGGCTCATCTGGTGATGGGATGAGACGTGGACGGAATAGTCTTTTGCTTTGCGGCGGGGATTGCCGTAAAAGCGGAGAATGAGATCTGCCGTCGTAAAGGGAAGATTGCACTTCTTGTACGAGTGCTGAATCTGCATATAGAAGGTCTTGCGGGAATGTCTTTTTGATGACTGTTCTTTCTGGTGTCGCCACGACTGAAAAATGTGTCAGCAGAGAAAGTTGCAGTGCTTTGGATGCTTTGTTTTAAACGACCATTGGGAACTCTAACTCTTTAGAAATTGGTTCCCTTTGCATTCCTCTTAGAATCCTATGTAAAAAGTTTCTGGTCAAAAAATATATTATATCCATTCCCATCATTTGATTAGCTCGTTTTGTTGAATTGAGCTTCTCCCTATTCACCAGCGCTATTATTACCTTCTCGGATTAAGTTGATATAGCAGATGTAGTACTATCCACAGTGAAGTATAATGTAAAAGTACAATATGTAAAATATGTTGAAATGTATATAATATATCATAATATGTAGAATATGTTTATAATGTATGTCCATTCCCAGCATGCTTTATTTGTTGATTTGGAAAAAAATTGGAAAATTACGTCTGAATAGCAAATTTGTATGTTGAGAATCTTGTCAAACAAGTTAATATATTTTTATTATTTCCCTATTAGTGCTAATATGATTTGAAAGTGTTCGGTATGTAGGCCATCAGTAAAATTGCATTTCTAGTTTTTAAAAAATCAGTGTACACTTAAGTGTCACACACAAATTTTACATACAAATTGTCACACACAAGAGTTAGATTCCTGAATAATTTCATAAGTAGCAAAGACTTTTAACTTCGTATAGTATAGAAAAATATTGGAAGTAAAATAATCCAGATATATATGAACAAGAGCTGTAATAATCTGGAAAGCTGAAATCCGAAAAGTAAGACTAAATAGAAATTTTATGTAACGATATCTTTCCCGAATGTGCGCGTGATAAATCTCTGCCTAGAAATCCTTTCGTTGGCTCGCGGAGGATACAATGTACCCTCCATACCCTATCCCTGATGTTTGTTCAAAATTATGTGGACATAATGTAGGTTCGATGTAACAAGCCCCTTCTACCTCTTTGGGATGCACTCTGATTAACATTGAATATGCTACATTTCTGCTGTTCTAGTAGCGAATGATTTAAATCGAAAGTGCCTGACATTCACAATCAGCTGCAGTATGTTAATAGCGACCTGATGGCCAATAGGCTATCGCTCTGGTCGTTGGTATCACAAGCTTCAGGTTCGAATTCTGGCTGTGGGAGGGATGTTTGTGAGTGTTTCGAAATCCACGTTAAATTGTAGATATGTCTAATTAGCCCAAAGTGTGCAGCAATCGCCATAGAGCGGCAAACCAAACTAAGCATGTTAATGAAAAATAATCTGTAAACAGCATAAATCCCTATTCAAATTTCCAGTAAAATTACAGTAATGATATCTTCAAAATTCGACAAAACAATACTTACTATGCATGATAGTATTTTTATACTTAATCTGTTATTGTGACATACTTGTTATTTATTGAAAATCAATCCATTATACTAATGATCGCGCATAAAGAAGGAACAAGCAGAATAAAGCAAATATACAGCAAGACAGCAATCGACAATAAGTCGGTCTTACACACCACAAAATGTCGAAATGGGAGAGTAAATAAAGGGGTTAGACACTTTATTTTAGTGTATGAGGCCCCTGGGATCCCAATATAACTGCAAAACTTCTCCTTGGCGCTGAGATTCTCTGTTTAGTCCTGGACATTTAAAAAATTTTCAGAATTCATTGTTCCAGCTCTACATATTGAGCAAGTGTTTGAGGCGAGGACACTTATCCCGCAAGACAATCGTGTACGGTTCTTAATCGAAAGTTGGTAACCGCATCTTTACTTAATTAGTAAGTATTAGATTAAATATAATACTTAAATATAATTTTGCAATTATATTTAAGTATTATATATAACCTAATACCGTACTTCTTTTACTTTTCTACTAATACTTCGTACTTTTATTAATACTGTGGTAAATTCACTGTAGAGTGGCATACCAAACCAAGAAGCATATTAATGAAAAATAATTTGTAAACAACAGAAAGTAAAAAAAAATTTCCAGTAAAATTATAGTAATGGTATCTTCAAAATTTGACTATTTATTATGGATTATTTATTTAATTTTATACTTAAATATAATTGTAAAATTATTTGTAAATGAATTATGAACTGGAAATATATTCATACTATTTATCATAATATTACATTGTTGAAAATATTCTATTTATAAAAAATAATCATTGCGATTTTGAGGCATTTTATATCCTTATTGAATGTGTATTTGCATGTATACGCAATGAATAAAATTAAAATACATTGTAACAATCTGGTTAATCTTCCGAATCATTCAAGTTACTCTTGCGTAAATTAGTAATTGTCTTAGATAAAAGTTCCCAAGCATTTCCTACTAAGCCGCTCTAACAAGTGGATTCAAAGATTGGAAAGGCTGCCAAAATAACTAAAGCATCAACGAAAATAATCTTGTAAGCTTGTTTCTTATTTTCTTCCTAAGCAATAATTCAAGTTTGTCATCTATTGTTGATGACTTTAAGAATAAATAATGAGACACACAGGAAGTTTATCAACTTTCATCCAATTCTGTGTTTGTTTATTTATGTTGCCAAAGTTTCTCCCACATTGCTGCCAAAATTCTTTTGTTCATTTTCTACTTTTACTCAGTAAACATTTGCTAAGTTTTATATAACAGTTATGATCTTCGTCTGGGGTTGGTGTTAAATGTTTTATTGTTATGAGCAAACACTTTACTACATTCAAATTTTTAAAAAAAAAAAAAATTAGATGTTCTTATTTTATTGCAGTTGCTTAAAAATAGATGTATCACTTTACTAAAACCTGATATATTGGGTGTTTGTTTTGTTTTTTATCTTCAATGTCTGAAAGCTGTGTTTTTCTACAATTGCCTTTCTTGTCAGTGATTCCAACCGAAATAGCCTTATTTTTTGTTGTTGAAATAAAATAAAGATAATTTTTATTCAGAATAGTTTTATAAAAATATAAGACTGAATTTTAATATTACAAATAGATATAGCTAGGAAAATATATATTTTTGAATGCAATTATTATTTTCGGTATAGTTATCCTGTACGCCAAAGTCTTGATGCAAATAGTTAATACTTTATTTGATAATCTAATGTTTTATAGTTATTTTAATAAATGAGTAAAATTAAATCTGAGCATAGAAAAGGGGACATCCCATTAAAATATTTTATAGCATTTTTTTTATACAAATTAAAAAAAAAAATTATATTGTAAAATAAAGGTCGCCAAACTTCTTGGATAACAATAACCTCAAAATTTTATTGGAATTTCAGCCATCCTATATTATATTATTATTGATTGGTTATAGTCAGGCAATAAAAAGGAAGTTTAGGTGTGTTTAATATATTAAACGTACTTATGTGTATAGTAAACTGAATTATTAATAAACAAGTAATGTTAAAAAAAGTTAAGTCAATTCCTACTTTTTTTTTCATTATATTGCAGAAAATAAATAATTTTCATTAATTTTTTAAGTTTATCTGGCGCCATCTATTGGTAGATATATGGAACTTAAATCTAAAAAAACTAAAATTGATTAATTAAATTTAATTACTGCATTAATATTTGAAAAAACTGTATTAACATCAAGTGTCCTCCACTACAAGTTCAAAAAAAAAAAAAATGTATTTGAACTTGAGTGGAAAAAAAAGTGTTTTATGAACGATTGAAAATTTGAACGAGATATATATAGGGAGAGTGTGAGCTAATAGAAGGAATTTAAATAAAAAACAAATACGATTTTGTTTGTGGCATTTTTAACGTTGCATATTTGACAGTAGATTTAAATGATTTTTAAAATATAACATTTAATTTGGATAGAAGAATAACAGAAATATAGCTTCTGTCATTTGCCAACTTTATTCCTTATATTCTGGCCGACTTACTTCATGGACTTAATCCATTCTGTTGCATTGCAATTTGGGGTAGAGGTATTCCAAATGTGCCCAGTCACATAATACTTGTATAATTATATTTTGTAATCGATCCTTAGAGGGCCTGATGGCTGAGTGACTACCGCTCTGGCACCCGGTGCCTCGGGCCCAAGTCCCAGCCTCGCCATGGATGCTTGTAGTGGCTCGAAATCCAATCTAAACCGTAGGTCTCCGTCTAATAGGATCGTAGGGCTTGACAACCTTATCCCATAAACTGAAAATATCTTATGATTCGGAATCTGCTAGTAGGCAGATGGCCTTTATGGGGCTATCGGGCCATTGAAGAAGAAAAGTCGCACCCTAATCCTGAATTAACCCTTTACTGTCCAAATTAATTTTCTTCATTTCCATTAGTCTGGTCCAAATTTTTGAGTTATATCAATGTATTGTTCCACCTAGAAATTTTAATCCACCTAGAGTTTAAATAGACCTAGACCTTTTGATCTATATTTTTTAATAGATCTAGACCTTTTATTCACCTAGCCCACCTGAGTTTTCATATATATATGTTGTATAAATAGAAAGTATATTAAAACTTAAGTTTTTAATGAGATTCTAACCCTACTGATTATAATGACACTCTACTGATTGTTGCTGACATAAATGATAATGCACTGCGTTACACAAAAGTCAAACAAAATATAATTACCAACAAATAGAATCCTAAAACTGTTAAAAGATGCACAGTGAAATTTAAAAACCTTGTCGAGTCAGACTCGACGTTGGACCGAAAAAGGTTAACAATGTTTTATCGACGCCTGCGAGTCAATATCGACCATCTGCTGTTATAGAATCTTTTTTTTTTTTTGGTTTCTATACTTTCATGTATTTCAACTCGTGTTGATGATATTGAGTTAAAATGTCAATGTTCAACTGTAAAATTTCTATTTTTTTTCTTATTTATCTTTATTTAATAACACTTTAATTTAATTTTAAATGTAAGTAACTCTTAAGATTGTATTTTTATTTTAATCCATTTAACTACGAGTATGAAGGAAAATTTAAAATTTTATTATTCTTTTAACGCAGTTTAACTTATTGATAACCATTATCTTCTGAGTGGTGTATTTATCTATTGAAAGATTTAACGATTAATAATTTATTTCTTATCAATAAATGAAATCAAACTTACAATAATCAATAATGTTTGTTTCTAAATTTTCTTGTATTTCAATGCGTGTTGATGATATTGTGTTAAAATGTCAATGTTCAACTATAAAATTTATATATTTTGTTCTTTATTTATCTTTATTTAATATCACTTTAATTTAATTTTAAATGTAAGCAACTCTTAAAGTTGTATTTTATTTTAAACCATTTAACTATGAATGAAAAAATTTTAAATTTTATTATAATTCTTTAAAGCAATTTAACTTAAATTAATATCCTTTATCTTTGAATGGTGTGTCTATTCAAAATTTTAACAATTAATAATTTGTTTCTTATAAATAAATGAAATCAAACTAACAATAATCAATAATTAATAATAAACAATCAATAATCAATATTTTCTTGTATTTCAACTCGTGTTATTGATATTGAGTTAAAGTGTCAATGTTCAATTGTAAAATTTATATATTTTTTATTTATCTTTATTTAATATCAACTTAATTTGATTTTTAATCTATGTAACTCTTAAGGTTGTATTTTATTTTAAAACATTTAACTATGAATGAAAATTTTAAATTTTATTATAATTCCCTTAACTCAGTTTAACTTATTATAATAACCATTATCTTCTTATCTCCATTATATTTTTCTATTGAAATATTTATAAATTAATAATTTGTTTCTTATAAATAAAAGAAATCAAACTAGCAATAATCAATAAGTAATAATCAATAATCAATATTTTCTTGTATTTCAACTCGTGTTGTTGATATTGAGTTAAAGTGTCAATGTTCAATTGTAAAATATATATATTTTTTATTTATTTTTATTTAATATCCCTTTAATTTAATTTTAAATATAAGTAACTCTTAAGGTTGTATTTTATTTAATTGTCGTATTATCCATTTAACTATGAATAAAAATTTTAAATTTTATAATTGTCTTAACACAGTTTAATTTAATTTAATTTAATATCCATTTTCTCTGAGTATTGTATTTTTCTATTGAAAGATTTAATAATTAATAATTTGTTTCTCATAAATAATAGAAATCAAATTAACAAGAATAGTAATAATTAAAGACGTTAATTCTCAATATTCCTTTTAAGAGAATAAATAAAGAAGGTGTATAATTTTTGTACAAAATCTTTTAACTCGATAACCTTGAATTACATGAAACTGGAAAACAGTTTTGGATTATTACACCACTATTCGCCTTTAAAACAACCACACCTACGTATTAAATATTCAACCAAACTATATTTCCGTTTCAATCATCAATCACCTTTGTTTTATTTACTTACTTTGATAATTGCCGTGATTAAAAGTGAAAATTATTTCCAAAGTTTATTCTGTTTGAACTTTCTTCTGAAGAACTGGAAGGAATATCTTACCAGCCATTTAAATTCAAATGTAGATTATCGTGATCTCCAGTTTTCGTTAAACATTTTCCGCGTTAGATTTATTTTGAGATGCTTTAAAGATTTCTAAGTGATTAATATTGAAGAAGATATTGCAGAATTCTAAGGTTAGTTGGATTTTTTAATTATTCAATGGGTTAGTTGGTTTCTTTAAGTCAATTTTTAATTTGATACCTCTTTTCGATGAACGAAATAAACTCATTGTACAATTATGTACAATGATTCAGTAAAAGGAGTCAACATTATTAAAATAAGTGCCAAGCCAGGACATGGTGATATGTCATAGTAGGAGTTCTGTAGCATTGCCAGAAATGTGATAGCAATAAATAAAATTAGGTTTTGTAGAATGTAAACTATGAATAAGAAAAGCTACGTTAATATTTTCAACCATTCTGGAAATCTCATGAGGATTTTATATAATTTTTTTTTTTTTTTTCTATACGTATTTTTTTTTATTTTTTATTATTATTTATTTATATTATATTGATTTTATTTTATTTATTTATTCATTTTTATTTTATTTATTTATTTTTAATTTTTATTTTTATTTATGTTTTTTTGGGGGAGGGGAATTTTAGAAAAGTGATATCGAAAACTCCTTGCTGCATTTCGCTGGCGATTATATTATCATATCTTATCATTTATACATTATATTATAATATTGCACTGTTATTGTACTGTAATTTCAGCAGTATACATACGAACAAATTTTTTTAACGAAAACTGTGAATCAAATATGAAATTTACTTTTTTATAAATAATAGCTAATAAATTTGTTAGCACTGAAAAATAGCTTATAAATTGCATTTTATGATTGAATTATTTTTATATTCATTTATATCCTATGGCATAAGAATCTAATATATGTGTTCTACAGCGTGGAATTTTTTAGAAAATATGTTTAAAATAATTTCCAAAGCTTTGGCGATTATTATAATTTGTGTTTCAATTACGAATAACCTGGTGGCAAAATTCCTTAGCATTTGAAAAACAACCAAATTCCTTTATTATTGCTCCATTCATAAAAGTGTCGAAAGTTGCACTCCCAATAATTGATAATATTTTTGAGACCAAAATTCCCATATGAACATACTTATGTATTAAAAAAAGCAAAATAAATCATTACACACATAATGAAAAATTCAGATTATGTACAAAAACTTTTACCTTTTGAATTTTGTCTTTTTATTAAAAGATTTTCAACAATTTTACCACACACTTCTATTCACATAAGAATTTCCTTTTCACTCAAATATCCTTCAAATAACAATCTATTTGTAATGTTTGAAGATTTTCTCTTTTGATTCAGTGAATGACCACACATAAATAAAGATTCCGCGGTGGAAATATGATAAGAACAGTAAGAAAAAGAAAATCTTTAGAAAGAGTCCCAGAAAGAAAAATAACATAGAAGCAAACAGACGAGGGAAAGAAAACAGTTTCCCAAGTACAATACAACAGAAAATGTTGAGTCGCCATAGATTTCCAATAATCTTAGCAAACCAAATATATTTAAGCTATGCTAAAGTTCTCTTGTGATGGAAATGATATACTGCATGCATTTAGCATCTTGCGCTTATTTTTTAATTAAATAAGAAGGTTGCCGCCATTGTAAACAAATAAATAATAATGTTTAGATATATTTACACTTATTTTTTTCTATTTAGCATCATTGTTAAAATAAGTAAAATCATACTTTCACTATATATAAATGTAAATATTACTATGTTTTTATTTTCATATTATTTTATATATATATATATATATATCATTTACAAATAAAATACTGAGCATACATATACATATAATGTATTTTGTTAAACATGTTAAAAAGATGTTAACGAAATAAATAAACACGTGGAAAATAAAAATAAGTATAATAATAATTAATAAATATGTTTATAATAAAAATAAATAATAATAAATAATAATATAATAAAATAAATATACGTATAATAAAAAATTGCAAAATAAAATACTTCAGCATATATATATATATATATGTAGATTCTGGAGTATTTTATTTTGTATTTTTTATTTATTTCGATATCATATTTTTAATATAATATAATATAACGCAATAGAAAATGAAATACATTAGTTTATAATCAAAACTTTTTCAGAACATCACACAATAACAAAAATTCATTTTATGTATTATATTTGCTTTTAAAATATTAAGATAAAATAAATAATTAATTTAATATTGATTGGTAAAATATATTTAATTTTAATAATATATAAAATAACTTAAATTTAAATTAATAAATAATTTAATATTTATCGATAAAAATTTAAAAACATGCAAGTAGTGCTAATATTTTTAAGGGGTAAAAATAAGTGGGTTATTTTACATTAAAAATTTATCTTTATTTTGTAGAAGCAAAACTTTTACTACATTAAATATTTCTAATACAAACTTACTATCTGATTTAAATAATATCCATTTCTTAAGCCAATATTTTCCTGTGTAAACAAAAAATTTTCATACTGAACTTTATTATACTCAATTTTTTTATATTTTTAAGATCAAATATTAAAAAAATAAAAGAAATCAAACAGATATAATTATTTTTGTTTCAAAATATACAATGAGATTTTCAAATATCCTTAGCAGTACATTTAAAAATCAAATAAAATGGCTTCTTCCAACGACTTCAACTGTTCCCCTCCGTAGATAAATGAGTATATCCCTCATTATCAGTGGCAAATATCCTGTTAAGATGTCATTAAAATCAACACGACCATACGCAAGCAGCAATTTATTCTTTTAATAAAACTCATTGCTTTAAATATTAAAGTATTGAATTTATTTATTTTACCTACATAATACGTCCTTGGGAAAATATATAATTTCTCCATACATAAAATATAAATATAAGTATATATTTTCACGAGTAGTTGTGAATCTGTTTGCGAAAACTTAAAAACCACAATTTATAAGGCGAAATTAATATAAAATTTTTTTATTTGTATTTTATTAAAATAATATATTTCAAATAATATTTAAAAGATACAATCTATTCTTATAATAAAATTCATTATTTTTAATATTAGACTCATCTTTGAGAAAATACACAATTTCTCCATATATAAAACAATAAATATATATTTTTTCATGAGTGTGTGTGTAAATATGTTTGTGGAATTTCTTTTCTTACTAAGCGAAACCATAATTCATATGACTAAATTAATATATTAAAACAAACTTTATTTACAATTTATTATATAATAATATATTTAAAACAATATTTTATGATAATGCCTTTTAAAAACTATAAGTACAATCAGTTCTATGTTATACTGAATGAATTTTCTTGAAATTTTTCTTAATACTAAATGTCAAAAATTACTATTTTTTCAAAACAATATGTAACTAAATTAGAAAAATATTTTGATATTTAATAAAGTCTTTCTATCATTAATCTATTTTAATTTAATAAAAATAGTTAATTTTTGACTGTAAAATTGAGGTTTTTTAACTATTTGTTTAACTTTTTACGAATGGAAAATGAACTCTATAAAACACTTTTTATTTTCTTATTTATATTTTCGATTCCTAATTCACTTATAATATTTTGTTTTTCTTTGTTTGATTGTCAAATTTTTTAAGTTTAGTTTTATTATATTTATTTATTTAATGGCTGATTTTATTTACTTTTGTGTAATCAAACTTTAAATTGATGCAATTGGCATTCCTATTAAATATATATATATATGACCTTGAAATTTAACTGTTTCAGTAAAAATCGTTTGCATATAAAAGATAATTATACTCGATAATTGAAATTACATTGAAGAATATAAATTTTTTTGTTCATTAATTATTATTTAATTGGCAAAAATCACTTAAAACACAGCAAAAAAAGGAATAAATATTGATTTTTTACATTTTGATGAGTTTATGGGGTAATCAAAAATGAATAAAATGGCGTAAAAAATGAAATAGCATGAATTGGACCTCTTTGTTAGTTTAAAAACAAATTAATTGCTATTTAGACTCTAGAAACTCTGCTCTTAGTGTAGGTTATATTACAAGAGAAATTTTTGCAAAACGACCGAAATCTACAATAAAATTTGATAAAGTCTACTACTAATTAAATTGATTTAGTTTAAGAAAGTCATTTTAACAATCATTTAATATAATGTATTAAAGTTACATGTACGATATATATGATGAAATGATAAAATATGTTCGCATGTAATGATTAAAAATTCCCAAGTGAATAATTTAGCTTTGTAACCATGCCTCATCCTACCCCCCTTGTGGTGTTCAAGAGAAATAGTCAGTTGACCTACAGACTCTAACCTAGGAAGGAAATGTATTTTTGTGCACACTGCGCTTAGCCGCGTTTCGAGTTTTAGGCTGAGCAGTGGAATTTTTCCACGAATCTATACTTATCTGTTTTTAAAATGTGTTAAATATTGTATGAATATGTGTGTGGTGTTTGTGTGTATGTAAATAAAACTGAGTGTTCTCCAAAACTGTGTCTCAAGTATCTCACCCCACCCACACCCAGTTACAATTTGGCTGCCCATCCTGCACGCTACAGTTTTTAATTTGTTTTATTATAATAATGGGAAGCTATGCACTATAGATGGCTAAAATATCAAAAAGTTGGAGATTTTGCCAATGTTGGCGAAGGAATTTCAATGTATTCATAAATATCGCAATTTTTTTTTGTCATACTTCAAGGATATTATTTATTTCGAAATAATAATATTAAGAATTAATTATACATTTAAATAGAATTAATTAATTTTCTTCATCAAGAATTTATACATTTATAAATAGCATATCTCTGCATTAAAATGTTTTGTTCCTTTGTAGTAAATTCATGAGAAATAGATTTTTATAATTTTTAAATGTCAACGAAACCAATATAAAAATTCAACCAAATTGCTTAAGGCAGTTAAATTCTTTTCTCATGGCTAACATAATCTAAGTGTAAGACAACAGATTTATTTGTCAAAGAAATGTCGAATTCGACAGTTTAGCTTTGCTGTAAAGCCTGAATAAAGAATTGATCCTTTTGGTAGGCTTTTCAGCAATTATGCTGTAAACGAAAGAAAACAAGTTTTACAGAAAAGTACTGCAAAAGAGGTATTTTCACTGATTTTTATATTAAATTTAAAACATACATCAAACAAGAATAATCAGCTGACAGAGAAAGTTCTAGTGAGTTTTTTTTTAAACAAGTATAATTTAATTAGAAGAAGTAAATTTGCAAAAATGTAGTGTAAGTCATAGTGAAATCGCATGACTTATTTTTGTTTGATGTTCAAATTTAAATATATATTTCCTTAGGGCAAAGAATGCATTTTTTTTTTTTTTTATTTTATCATTTCATAGAAATGGCAAATTTGTTGCAGATTCAGTAGAAAGAGGTTCAGTTAAGGTTGTGGATAGGGCCGTACATATCCGTATGACATCAACTAGAAAAAAAGTATATTTAGTATCTATTTAGAAATTACAATAAAAGAAAAGTTGAAATGTGCGCTCTATGTCAGTCTCCCCTTAAAAGTTTGTTAAAGATTTTTAAATGTTTAAATAATAATCTAGTTTATTATTATAACATTCATTGCATATATTCTATAAGGAAATTTATACATTAGAAATATAGCAGATTATATTTAATAATATATGTGAAAGTTAATTAATAATTAAAAATATGTGAAATAATATATTTAATTATTAATTAATTTCACATATAAATAAAATAATTAAATACATGTTATTATATTTAATAATAATGTGAAAATTAATATTTAAATGTATGAGAAATAAAATATTTAATTATTAATTAATTTCACATATGAATAAAATAATTAAATAGTGTGATTATATTTTTAATAAAACCCAATATTCGAAATATATAAATTATATGTTTATCTATTACAACCAACGATAAACTGAAAGATTTGTAAAAGTTTAAATAAGAATCTCATTTATTATTTCGACATTTATTGCATATTAATAAAATTCAACATTCGAAATATTTAAATTATTCTAGATATTAAAGTTGGTTATGTATTTATCTATTACTACCAATGAAAAATTGAAAAGATTTTAAAACTTTAAATAATTTTGAATTATTTCGACCTTTATAGTATATATTCTATAAAGAAATTCATGAAATATTAGGAATAATGTTTTTTAATATGATTATTTTTTTTAATAAAACGCTATATTCGAAATATATAAATTATTCTTGTTCAAGGTATATTATGTATTTTATTTTATTGCAACCAATGATAAACTGAATGATTTTTAAAAATTTTAAATAATAATCTTGTTTATTATTTCGACATTTATTGTATATATTCTATAAAGAAATTTATGAAATATATTAACAATGATGTTTTTTAATATTATATTTTAAGATTAGGTTATTAAGCCCAACATTTGAAATGATTAAAATTATTCTTGTTCAAGGTGTGTCTTATATTTATATTTATCTATTGCTACCAATGATAAACTGGAGAATTTTTAAAAGTTTAAATAATATTCTTGATTATTATATCTAAATTTATTGCATATTCTTTAAAGAAATTGATAAAACTTCAGAAATAATGTTTTTTAATGTGATTATATTTTAATAAAATGCAACATTCGAAATATATAAATTATTCTTGTTCAAGGCGTGTTATATATTTGTCTCTTACTACCAACGATAAACTGAAAGATTTTCAAACGTTTAAATAATAATCTTGCTTATTATTTCGACATTTATTGCATATATTATATACAGGAATTTATAAAACATTAGGAATACTTTTTAACGTGATTAGACTTTAATAAAAGCCAACATTCGAAATCTATAAATTATTCTTGGAATTAAATAATAATCTTGTATTTTAAAATTTTAAATAATAATCTTATTTATTATTTCGACATTGTGTATATTATATAAAGAAATTTTTAAAACATCAGAAATAGTGTTTTTTGATGCGATTATATTTTAATAAAATCCAACATTCAAATATTTCTTGTCCAATGCGGGTTATGTATTTATCTATTGTAATCAATGATAAGCTGAAAGATTTTTTTTAAACTTTAAATAATAATCTTGTGCATTATTTCGACATTTATTGTATATAAAGAAATTTATAAAAAATCAGGAATAATGTTTTTAATGAGATTCTATTTTAATAAAACCCAACATTCCAAATACATAAACTATTCTTGTTCAAGCTATGCTAGGTATTTATCTACTACCACCAATGATAAACTAAACTAGTGAAAATACCCCGTACTGAATTCATGTCTAACATTTAATTAGGTAACAGGAATCGTCCCGTTGACCCCTGTCGATCACATGTACATCTAGAGTCTATATATGTCACCTGTTTGACACACTCGCATCCCAGTAATTTGAGTTAATTATCACTTCCTGGAGTACACACATTAATGTTCAACTTATTGAATTATTGTATAATAATATATATGGTTAAGAAATTAAAATTAAAGCTTTTACATTTTAGTCAATATTTGTGTTAATGAAAGAATAATGAAAAACATTCAGTTAGTGTCAATTAATCGCAAAAAGAGGAATCTAAAAATAAGGATACTTGAAGCATAATTGCTACAAGCTTTATTATTTAAGCATTGCATCCAGCATTTATTACATTAAGCATAATATTTATTATTATTTAAGCATTGCGTTTAGTTTGCCTAATGTATACTATGATGTTTAATAATTGCTTAGGTTTTTAATAATTAATTTCATGAATAATATAGAATCTTTTCATGTCTGTGGCTGTATATAATTATTCAAATTATGATTTTTAATAATTATTCTTATTACGATTTATTACATCAGATTTTCTTAAACATCTTTAGGTTAAAGGATTTTTTTAAGTTGATATATCGCAGTAAATATTTTTAAACATTGATGGGCCTAATATATTGGTCAGATTATATGAAGCTATTGTGATGTCTGAATGGGCTCTGTGACTCTCTACAGTCATATGAGACCGAGACCTACGGCTTAAAGGGATTCCGAACTACTACGAACATCCATGGGGCACCGCCGGGATTCGACCCCGATACCTGTGGTACCGAGCGCCAGAGCGCTAGCCATTCGGCCATCAGGCCCGGTCTAATATGACTGTAGAGCGTTGGACGTAGGGCAGACAACCCTATCCTAAAAACGAAATACATCTAATGTCTCGAAATCTGCCAGTAGGCATGTGGTCTTAGCCCACCATGGGGCTGTTGCGCCAATCGAGAAGAAGTATAATTTTTAAAAGTGATTTAAGAAATAAAAATATTTATTTTTTCAAACATTTAATAACGAAAAATATTCTAAAGTTTAATTTTACATTGAAAATTTTAATCTAATATAAATGGAAGCTCTGCTAAAACGTTACTTTTACATTCGAAGATAAGCCACGGAAGTAACAAAAAAAATTGGAGCCGGGAAGAAAGAACATTTTTGAGTAATAAATTCCTTAGAAATAAAATAATTTGGTTAAAAATAATGATTTTATTGTGAATTTATAAGTTGAATCCTCCATTATTCATAAATTTTTAGTTGGGCAATTCTATAGAATCCCTAATCACATCG
The DNA here is from genome assembly GCA_021605095.1 of Caerostris extrusa. Taxonomy (NCBI): domain Eukaryota; kingdom Metazoa; phylum Arthropoda; class Arachnida; order Araneae; family Araneidae; genus Caerostris; species Caerostris extrusa. The sequence goes on from BPLR01019358.1 coordinate 56,349, forward strand.
CTTCAGATTGTAAACGGAACAGTGGTCAAAAATCATATTCTGTGAAGGTAAATTTAGAAACACTTACGTCGAAATACAATGGTAAAATGAAATATTGCAAGAAAGATTACTTTTGGTTCCAAGTGTGATTTATATCTTAACACTCTAATAAATCCCAACTTTTGCTGGCGAAATATTTCTTTACTTCTTCTACTGTGTTTGAAAAGGTTTCCATTCTTTATTCCAAGGATAAAATGGTCGGTCATTTGTCGCTTTTAAAGAATGGGAAAAAATGTTGACCTGTTTTATTTATGTTTAATGTCTGGTACTCGAGATTTATCTTATTATAAATTATTTTTAATTGTGCATTGTAAAACCCATTTATGTAATCATCAGATAAATATATGATACAAATCATAATAATAATAATAATAAATATTTTGGATAAATTTTTATAAATTTACCGAATGTTTTTGTTTTAAAATTTGATATTTAATTCAATCTATACAAAATATTTATAATTTTTTAATTGGTTTGCAATATGTAGTGTAGAATGTCAAAAGATATATTTTATTAATATTTGTAAATTAAAACATTACAAAAAAAAAGGTTGTATTTGAATTTTTATTTAAATTAAATTTTTAAATAAATGAAATTATTGTAAAAGATTATATTAAAACTTAAATTTTAAAACATAAGTAGTTTAAGAATTAGCTTACTTAATATGTTTGTTTATGTTTATTTTTTAAATTATACGTGGTTTTATGTTTATTTTTAAATTATTCGTTTGTCCTGTTTATTTTTTAAATTAATTTGTTTATGCTTATTTTTTAATTTATTTTTTAGTTATTTAATATTTATTAAATCTCGAATTATTTTAATTATAATTAAAATTTTCATTTTATATTTATGTGTGCAGAATTTAATAGCAATCTGAAGACTAGACAGAAAAATTCTGAATTATTACTAAAAAATTGAAATTTATTTATTAAAAAATGTATGAATTTGCTACGTCTCATAATATGTTTATAAATAGATTTTAATACGTTTGTAAAAATCTGAACTATTTATTATCTTAATCATTATTAACTAAATATTTTGTAAGTAATATTAATTAATTTCAAAAGCTAAATTCTCGAAAATTAAATAGTACTTTTATTATAATTGTAATTATATTTATTTTTAATTTATTTCTTGCATAAATTTATTATCCTGATTAAGAATTATTTTTTATTCACTAATTAATTTTTATTAAACATTTTGTAAACAAATAAATTAATTATACTATATGAAAATCATTATCATTATAATTAATATTTATTAATTTTATTTTATTATGTTTAATATTCTTCCATTATAATGTATATACAAGTAATTAATAAAAAATAACGCTAATTTCAAGTTGTTTTTTATTTATTAAAAATAATTAACAGTTGCTTCTAAAGTTCTTTCTTTTATTTGTATATTAATTAAAATAATTCTTAAATAAATTATGTTTTAATTTGATTTTAAAATTTTTTACAATAAATTCATTTATTTTGACTTTTATATCAAACGTTATTTTAAATAAAAAAATTGTAAATGCAACCTTTTTGCAAAATGCTTTAATTATTATTATATTATAATTAGTGCTTGTTTCAGTTAATTAATTCTTTTTTATTGCTTTTTTATTTTAATTAATTTTGCGTAGCTTGAAATTGAAAAAGAAATTAAAAGGTAATTTTTCTAAAATATATTTAAACGTTTTAACCATTTTTTTAAATATAAGAATAAAAAATATAATGTCATTTCTAACTTAAACCATTTCTTTGTAATTTATTACACTATTCATATTGCAATCATCATTAATTTGTTATTTTTTATTATTATTAATGACAAAAATTACCACTCTTTCTTTAACATTCTGCTTCTTCTTACCATTCTCCTAATAATTATTTATTTTTATTTTTTAACCATTCCCTTTTCTAAAGATTGGGTAATAATTTTTAAAGCAGCGAAAGTTACAGTGAAAAGGAAAAGAAGCAATAATTTCCCTGAAACAAACTAAAAGTACCTTTTTTTTTTCCCTACAAGAACAAGAATTCTTTTATATCAGGAGAAATCAATACGGAGAAGGAAACAAAAATATCTTAACCTAATTAAAGAAATCATCGATTTTTGTGTTTTTCTGCGTTGACCCAATAAAGATGAAGGTTAAAGATTAGATTTGTCTCAGGACAATTAATTTAATTTATCGATCAGTGTAGTTAATCTGGAAGATTTGCAAATCCTTGTAGAAAGTTGAGTTTTCCTGTCAATAATAGTTTGGACAAAAGACTAATATTTATAGGTTACATGTTAATTGGATGCGAAACTAAGTTGGAATAGTTAATTTTTGTATTTTTATATAATCTCTTTTCATTCTCTAGCTTAAACAGGATTTTATAATTTTTGACATTTTATATTGTTCATATACTACTACTACTACTAAACACACACACACACACATTATATATATATATAATATTTTTTTCTTACATTGTCATTTTAATACATTCTTTTTTTTTTCTTTGACATACACATTTCTGCAGATAGTAATTTTTAAAATAACGAAAGGTTACAGTGAAAAGAAAAGAAACTAAGATTTTTCCCCTACAATAATTCTTCTATATCAGAAGATATCAATATGAACAAGGAAACAAAAAATAAACTTAATAAAAGAAATAATCGATTTTTATGGTTTCTATGTTGACCCAATAAAAATGAATCCATCATTCAAAACCTACCTCAGGATATGAACACTGGTGAATATTGGTTCAAGCAGGATAGTGCTCCTCCACATAGAACACACAGTGTATTTCATTTAAAGGTTAATTAAAAGTCACCCACACACCACAGATGCACCCACACACACCAAGCACATATATATATATATATATAATTCACTTTGCAATAATGATAAATTTTCTAGATGAAAAACATCTAAAACCATCTAAACATCTTTCCTATCTACAGTTACAAAAATTTTCTTGACTATTTAACGCTTTTCTTTATTATATCATTTTGTACAGGTTGCTTACTTGCTTTATAACGCCTCATTTTTAATAAAACCAATACTTTGAACAAGGGTTAACTTAGTCTGTTCATCCTCAACCTTGTAATAAATCGCCAGATATACATAACCACAAACACAACACAGATGGTCTGATACACACGCACTTCGTTCCACACACTAACCAGACATCTGCAGTACTACACGGTGGGCTCTAATGAATGGTCGATAATGTACCCTCTCCATCTAATATATCTAATAATTTAGCAAACAAATTAAGTATTCTCTAACTTGTCCGGTGCCGGATTCATCCTAGTGCATGGCGAGAAAACGTTCTCCGGAGACTCTTTAATTAAGCGGATTCATTGTTGGACAGAAGCATCTGGAGGAACATCTGCGTCGGAATTGATAAGAAGGAGGAGAAAGAATGGCCCTCGTTCTCAACAGATTCCTCCTCAGATTAGAAGACTCTGCCGACAGATAGCATCTGGGTTGTTCAGAGACTGCCATTGTGGATCTAGATGTTTTGCGTTCATCTAGATGCTAGTTTTTTCCCCCTATCCTATTGCAATGAGAAAGATCTTGTTGATGCGAATCTCTGCGTGAATAAAAGTGTCGTTATTTTTAATTCTTATCGAATGTTTTCGAAGCACTAGTAATAAGTGTGGATATATAATTTTATTTATTCAAATAATTAAATTTTCATTAAGAGCTTTCAAATCTTAAGCGATAATACATAATGATGTAGTGCATTTTAGACATACACATTAATTAAAATGAGTTTTATTAGTAAAGTAATACATTTTTTCGAATGCTAGTCATTTTGATTAAGATATCTCAGATGTGTTGCAGATTTAATGATACCCAGGAGAGATCAGTCAGGTTGATGGCCCATCATTTACTTCTCAAACTGATTACTGGGATGTTAGCACCTTCCTTTCTTCTTCTTTCTCAAGTTTATCAGAAAAATATCAAGATCTAGAGCTTTATATTGATGACAGAAATTTACGGTTTGAATTTGATTTTTGGGATTCAAAGCTGGATTCCTTAGTGTGTAGTCAACTACGTCAGTGGCTCTTTCTGGTCCATTATACTGTTGCAAGGATCAATAATTAAATGCATTCATTGCCTTGTTAAGGAGAAGCTTTGTTGGAAGAAATTTCTATTTTTTTTTTTTAATATTATATATATATATATATATATATATGTGTGTGTGTGTGTGTGTGTGTGTATTATTCACTTAGCAATAATGATAAATTTTCAGAATGAAATTTGTACCGGCTGTTTACTCCTTTTATAACCCCTCCTTTTTTAATAAAACCAATACTTTGAACAAGGGTTAATTTAATATGTCCATCCTCCGGATTTGTCATAAATACTTTGAAACCAGATGTGCATAACCACAAATACAACCCAGATGGCCTGATACACATGCACTTCGTTCCACACAATAACCAGGCATCTGAAATACTACGCGCCCGGCTCTAATGAAGGGTCAATAATGTACCGTCTCCATCGCACCCATCTGATATATCTAATAACTTAGCAAGCAAATTAAGTATTCTCGAGCTCTTCCAGTGGGGGATTCATTCAACTGCATAGCGAGAAAATGTTCTCCGGAGACCCTTTAATTAAGCGGATTCATTGTTGGGCAGAAGCATTTGGAGGAGCAGCATCTGCGTCGGAATTGATAAGCGGAGAAGGAAGAAGAAAGAATGGCCCTCGTTCTCAACAGATTCCTCCTCAGATTAGAAGACTCTGCCGACAGATAGCATCTGGGTTGTTCAGAGATTGGCATTGGAATCTAAACGTCTTGAGTGCGATTAGATGCTGGATTTTTTCCCTATCCTATTGCAAAGAGGAAGATTTTGTTGATGTTTATCTCTGCGTGGATAAAAGTGTCGTTATTTATAATTTTTATTTAATGATTTTGGGACACCAGTTGTAAGAGTGGATATAATTTTATTCCTACAAATAGTTCAATTTTCATTAAAAGCTTGCAATTTATGAGTAATAATACGTAATGATCTAGTGCATTTTAGTTATACACAAAAAGGGACTTTTATTACTAGTTAAAAAAAATTTTTTTTTTTCGAATGCTGATCACTTTGATTAAGATTTGACTGATGTGCTTCAGATTCAGCATTAGCCATTAGGGATTAGTCTGGTTGATAACCCATTATTTTCATCTCAAACTAACATGTGGGAGATTCAGGGCCTTTCCTTTCTTCTTCTTTCTCAAATTTATCAGAAAGTTATCGAGATCTACAGATTTATATTGCCAATAGAAACTTACGGATTGAATTCGCTTTTCGAGATTCAAAGCTGCGTTCTTTAGTCTTGAATTACAATGGCAGTGATCCTTTTTGAGTCATTATACTATTGTGTGGATTAATAATTAAATGCATTTATTGTTGGGAAGAATAATATTTTTATAGTGTTTATTTAGTTATATATATATATATAAAGATATCGAGATTTACAAATTTATATTGCCGACAGAAAACCTACGGTTTGAATTCACTTTTCCACTTTTCGAGATTCAAAGCTGATTTCTTAGTCTGGAATCGCAACGTCAGTGATACTTTCTGTCGATATATATATATATATTGTAAAATAAATATTAAAGAAGTAAACAACCATAAAAATGCTTATCCCCAACGATCCCCAATTATTAATCCGCACAACAGTATAATGAGCCAGAGAGGACGACTGACGTTGCGATTTCAGTCTAAGGAATCCAATCCTGAATCATGAAAGTGAATTCAAACCTTAAGTTTTTGTCAGCAATATAAATCAGTAGATCTCGATATCTTTCTGTATATAATGCGTATGCACTATTGTAAGAGACAAACTTCGTTAGACTCCTTTCAAAATAAGCACATATTATTTGTTGGAGAAATAACGACTTTCGCTGTCGACAAATTCTTCACATTAGTTCAGGGATAGACATCGTAAGCATTTTTGAGATAGCAGTCATGAAAGCGGCTAACTCATACGTAATTAGATGCTGAGATCTTTTATCTCACATCGAGTGAGATCTTTATAGCCATCTCTATTGTTTCAAATGTATCTTATTTACTTACTAAGAGCCCATTAGATGAGTACAGTCTCTATCTACAAAGCAACTTTTTATCGATATCTCAAGATTTTCTTGACTATTTGTCGCTTCTTCTCCATTTTTTATCTTTACATAATTATAACAAGGCAGTAAATACTAATATGAGTTTTTTAAATTATTTACTATATGGTGTTTATAATATTATTATTATATTTTTCTTTTTCAAGAATTGTGGTAAGTTTAAGGAAATCATTTTATGAAACGAATCGATATTAGAAAGAAAATTAAATCTTTGATACTTCTTTATTTAACGATTTATTGGGACAGAATTTATTTTTTGAAAATAATTAGAGATTTTTCAACAAATAAAAAGCATATTTCATAAAAATATTATTTTATTATTTATAATTATTTAAAAGGTATTAATTATTATTATCTATTAATTAATAATTAATTATTTTTATTTAAATGGAAATTAATAATAGCCGTTCAATGAAAATCAAAAAATGCAAGCACACTTTCAGATTATATACAAAACATCACCAATTCTCTAAATTGATCTCATTATTATTATATATCCATTTAAATGTCATTAAAAATTACATTTTTTAGGAAAGTTAGAAATTTATATTTTGTATTAAGCCATAATATTTTTGAGCAATTCATTTTTGAAACAAAAATTGCATAAGAATATAATAATTCGTCCATTCTATGTATATTCATAACATTGCATTGCTTAACATCAGAGAGAGATTTTTAAGATCTGCATGAATAATACAAAATTCTAAGATACTGCATGAATAATATAAAATTTAAAATTAAATTTAAATATCAATTATAATCGTCAAAATAAAATCTTTCCTTATTAGTCTCTCATTTTGGGCTTGTTTTGTGTAATTAATTCCATGATTTTACATCGTCGTGTTGGGTTTCTAACCATAATATAGGCAACCCAATTAAATCGAATAATGGATTATCAATATAATTATATTTTCTTTCGACCTCACTTGACCCCTAAACCAGAATCGACTCCTTAAAATTGTTATATCGATCCTTTGAAAATCGATATCGAATGCTGAGTAAATACTTGCAAATAATATGAGAGAACACAAATTTATCTAATAATATATTACCTACAAAAATTATACTTTTTCTTGCGACCCCAATTGACTCTTTAACCATAAATGACCCTAACAATGTTATATCTACCCCTGGAGGATCGGTATCAAACACTTTATTTGATTATACAAATAATTTAATATAAGTGTACGTCATTCATTAAGGGGTTATGCAAATTTAAAAGTGATACATTAGTCTTATAAATATGTTTTCAGTAATCTCCATTTGATCCTTAACAGTGTTGTATCATATGTATATACACCATGTGTTATATCACATGCATATAACATATATAACCGATATATCACATGTATATACACATATAACGTATGTTGTATTACACTTATAATGTAACAACATTTTTATGGATCGTACCCATGTTTAGTTTGCAAATAATATGGCGTTGTGTATATTTTAGTAGTTCTAGTGCTAAAAAGATATTTGAAATTCATTAATAATCAAATAGAATTGTTAGATGATAAGGATCTAATTTAAAACAAACGGAATATTTGAATAATAAGAATCTAATTTAAAACAAAAAATATTTGAATAATAAGAATCTAATTTAAAACAAATAATATTGTTCTATAATAAGTATCTAATTTAAAGCAAATACAATTGTTGAAAAAAAGAATCTAATTTAAAACAAATGGAATTCTTGAATGATAAGAATCTAATTTAAAACAAATAGAATTGTTGAATAATAAGAATCTAATTTAAAACAAATGGAACTGTTGAATAATAAGAATCTAATTTAAAACAAATAGAACTGTTGAATAATAAGAATCTAATTTAAAACAAATACAACTGTTGAATAATAAGAATCTAATTTAAAACAAAATTGTTGAATAATAAGAATCATATAAAAATTCCTTTTAACATTTTTGCTAGTGGGTATCCAATAATTTCATTAATTTCTATCTATGCTACATATATAGTAAATAGTTATATTATATGCCAGTTTAAAATTCATTAATAGATAAACATTCGGAAATATTATAAATAAATAGATAAACATTCGGAATTATTATAAATTTCATGTGCTTACAAAAAATAAAATAAAATTATTTCAGAAATTAGTTGGTGTGTTTAAATTTAATGAACTGTTTGTTTAACAAAAATATTGAAAAAGAAAAACAACTGTTTTTTTAATTCCATTTTTAAAAGTTTTGGTATTAAAACAGTTAACAGCTTGTATTAACAGCTTGGTATTAACAGCTTGTTAAGTATACAAGCATCAAATATTGATTCTGTCTTTTCATATCAATTAGTTATCGTGAAAGAAATCCATACATTATTGAGTTGCAAAAAGGAATTCTTAACTATTTCGCAGCGTTTTTTAAGGCTCTTTTTTAATAGAATCCTTTGATAAAAAAATTTAGAATTATCATTCTTTATTAATAAAACTCTATACACATTACCATATTATTAGAATGCTTTCTAATTAACTAAAATTTGATTTTTATGAGCACAATGTCATTTATTTGTCCTGAAAATTTAAAAATGTAAACTACCCAGTTGAAGGTGTAGATGAATGTTTAGTAAGTGTTTGTTTAAGGGGGGACTCCTTTTTCAATTCCTTCTATTAGCTCACACTCTCCCAATGTATATCTTGTTCAAATTTTCAGTCGTTAATAAAATATTTTTTATTCATGCACTCAAGTTCAAATACATTTTTTTAACTTGTAGTAGATGACACTGGATGTTAATACAGTTTTTTCAAATATAAATTCAGTAATTAAATTTAATAAATTAATTTTAGGTTTTTTCAGATTTAAGTTGCATGTATCTAGCAATAGATGGCGCCAGATAAACTTAAAAAAATAAATGAAAATTATTTATAAAGGACTTTCTGCAATATAGATAAAAAAAGTAGGAATTGACTTTAAAAAAATTTGTTTTATATTACTTGTTAGACTTTTACATCAAAAAATGAGAATTGTCTATTCATTCTATTTAAATAACTACATCAAACTCTAAATACATTCCTGCGACAAATTCAACCAACTAATTTTTAATCTATCTCAAGTTGTGCATATAAATCCTACTAGTAATGAGTAAACAATTCGAAATGAAATATCGATGCAGTTGAAAATGCAATCGAAAATATTTCACAAATATTTCTACACATGTACAATTGATAACTTTACTAAAGTGATTAAAAAAAGAAAATGAAATGATTTATGAGACAAAATTTTTTAAAAGTATAAAAAATCAAATTTGAAAAAAAAAAGGAAAAATAAAAAAAAAATATTTTTTATTATTATTCAAATGAGTATTAGAGAAACCTTTGAAAAACCCAACTTTGTGTTGCGCGTGGCGAAAACTAAGAAAACATCCACAGCAGTTCAACAGAAATGGCAAAAAGCAATTTCCTAAACAAATATCCGTTATTCATACAAAAAATTATTTTAACAGAATTAAGCTGTGACATACATAACTTTTTTGTTTTCTATGAAAACATTTAGTAATTTTAAATGTCATTTAATTGTTCGTAAATTAAAATTTTCATGATTTTTTTTTCTGATGTAATTTTAAAACTTATATTGAACATTGTTTTTACAAAAGTTCTAGAAAATTTTTTTTCATTAAAAGACCTTCACTATTTTTTTTCTCTGTTGAAAATTTATTTTATCTACCATTTTGTGCCGCCTTTAAAATATGAAATAGTTCTACAAAGTCATATATTTTATTTACGAAAAATAACTTTGTAACATTGCAGCTTTTTATATCTTCCATAATTTTTTACCAATGTTAACTATCAAACCAATATATTTTTAAGAGCTTTACAAACAGGCGTTTGAATTATTCATTGTATAGAAAAATACAGATAACACAAAAAAATGTATATTTGCCCTTTTTATGCTTTTGTGTACCTATTGATATTTTCTTTTAAAAAATCTAAGAATCGATATTTTTAGGTATATTTTTTATTTTTTGGATTTTGTAGTGAAAGTGGTTATTTTCCGAACATTCTGCTTTTTTTTTTTTTTGAAGATTTTTTAAAAAAAAAAAAACTTATTTTCTTATTTATTTTGCCCCTATTCTATACTCTTATTCTTGTAATTCTTATTTCTATTTTCAAACTATAATCAAATAACTAGAATTTTTTTTTTAATAATTAACGTAGTATGAGATTTAATGAACTAAATCTTTAGTTTTAAAATTTTATTAATTTTTGTACAATATTATTGATTAAAATTCGAAATTGATTCTTTTAAAAACAGAAATATAACTTATTATGTTAAAAATATATAATAGTCTTTGAAATTTTTATTTCAGCTATGAGTTTAAACGAAGATATATAATTTCATAGTTTATTAAATTAATAATAAATAAGTTAAATGAATGAAATGGGAAAATTTTGTATGTTTTAATACTATATATTATAATATACTGTTTTAATATGATTTATACTATTATTGTAATGCACAGTATATTAAGCTTTAGAGTTCATATAAATATAAACGTTTATTATAATGTCATATAAATATTATTATAATCTTATGAATCATGACTTTGGTAATATGCATGTGTTATAATGGAAAACTTGGTTGTTAAAACTACGATATTATTTAGGTTATATGGTATTTTTAAACAAAGTGTTTTATAACTTTATATTTTAATTTATTTAAATTTTGTTCATTTAAATTCATCTATTTTCCATTGAGTTAACATAAAATCAAATTACTAGAAGCCTATTTTAAACGATTGATTTGATTTAATCAAATCTTTGTAAAATTTTAAATATTTAAATGTATGTAAATTTGAAGGCTTAATGTTATTTTTAAGCTTGAATTTATATGCATTATTTTTATCAAAATAAACATACATGCATTTGTTTTCTTTAATTTGTTGTCAAAATAAGTAAAAATAACAAAGCAGTTTTGCAGATGTTCTGACATAAATAACCTAAATTTTTACTAAATTAATATATATATTATTAGTCTTTCTATTTATACTAATAATTTATTAAATTTATAGTAAAGTTTATGATTGATTATTATATCTTAGTCATCAATTTTTGATTATAATTGTAACAATACGTATTTTTGTTTTTATAAAAATAAGTGTTTCTTTTTTAAAAAAAAAAATGTTTTTGAAAAACTGATGTATTAAGTGTTTGCTATAATTGCTATTTGTAATATCAGAAAATTTTTATTAAAATATATATATATCACAAATTTATATATATATAAAACCCTCGATTAAAAACACTGGAGATGGTACTTTTGGGTTGCACTGCTTCTAAATATCTGCCTGTTTCTATGTATCTTTTTGTTTTAAATACGTAAAAAAAATCGCATTAACTTACACGGCAAGTTGCATAGGATAGCGACTTTGTGCTACAGGTTGTCTGTCTGGTTGTCATGGTGACGTCTGTCAACAGTTGGGCAAAACGCGTAAAATTCGATTCTGTATTTCATTTTCTAGCTGATTAGCTACTGAATGATATCGAGTGCTATAATATCATGATCTACTTCCAACAATTCGCACCAGTTATGCATCGTAAAAAAATCTAAGTGATGTTTTCATTATAGATGATATTAAACGAGCGAAATGTGGCTATAATTCCTTACATATTTTAAGTTTTAAGACGAGGTGTAGAAAAATTTTAATGATTCAGTGATTTTTATGCATTAAATGAATTTTTTAATCTAAGTTATTGAATTAAATAAAATTGAAAATCTTGATTAATATTTGCCATTGAAGTTTTCAATATAAATAATGAGTTTTTAGCATATGTGGTAACAATTTTTTTAAAGTATATATGATTAAATAGTTAAATATTTTTTTTACTAGACAAATAAACGTTCAAAGAAAGCAGTTTTTTTAATTTTATTTTTTAAATGCAAGATGCAGTTTTCAATGATTTAGTAAAAATGTGATCAAGTTGTCAGTTTGGCAATGCAATTAATGTTTTTTGCAATGATAAAAATTTATCAAGAATTATAATTTTTCAGAAAATCACATGTTTAACATTAACATCTCATGTGAAATAAAATTTAATCATTTATTATAAACAATGATTTTTTTTTTTAAAAATACTGGTTAATAAATAATTTTTAATAATTAGTTACTTGCTACGCCAAAAAATTAACAAAAGTATAAAATCATGAGCTTTATAATTGTTTAAAAATATTGCATTTAAAATTATTTATGTTTTTTATATATTCCTAAAATACCATATCTGTTTCGAAATTTCGAGTTTATTACAGTGATTTTATTTAAACACTTTCTTTGTAATTTTGAAAACTCGCAACTTTTATTTATTTTTTTTAATAATAGATTTAGAAAGTATTAAATTATAGATAAACTCCCTCGCCAAAAAATCACTATTACGCCAATATTAGTTAGAAAACAGCTATTACGTTAAATTTTATTCTTTAATTTCTTTTTTGCGCCACATTTTATCAAAATTATTTAACGCCAAATTTAGCACTCATATGCCAAAAATTTATTCTTAAATTGAACGATAAAACAATGATTTTAGGCCAAAAAATTATCAGATATTTAATGTCAAGTTTTATTTTATTTCCTCACTAAAATGAAATTTTATTTTTAAATTCTTTACACAAAAAGTTTATGTTATCCCTGTATAGCCAAATTATATCACTAAGCGGAATTGTATTACTAAAATGCCATTTTCCATGAAATGGTAAAAATTTTTAACGCCAAATTTTTCAACTATTTGATTATTTCAAAACATTTACTACTTAAATAGCCATTTATGGTATGTTTTATCGCTTTAATTACCAAATTATTATTTGAAATCTTGTTTTTGTTTCATAACTCACAGAAATGATATTCTTTTTACTGACACCTATATTAATAAGCTATTATCCAGAACAATTATTTAAAAAGAATTTCTGTTCTCATTTACTAAAATTTATTGCTAAAATACCAAAAATTTTTATATTGTTTAAGATATTGAATTTGAACGCTAAAATAATAATATTTTTTAAAAAAGAAGAAAAACAAGAATAATTAAAACATTTATTCGGATATATCATTTTGTTTTTTTTAGATTACAAAAATGACATACATAACCTAACCATTTATTTTTTATTTTTGAGATATGTATAAAATGAATCTTGATTTGTCTAATTATCATCCCACCTCAGAAACTTTCGTCACTTAAGTGTGTATTAAACTATATTTCAATCCAATTTTCTTTGAATATTATGTAGGATTTAAACTTAATAATAACATTTTTATTATTTTTTTTTTTCAAAATAGAAATTTATAAAAAAAAAAGCATATTTATTTAATATAAAATATAGTTTATATTAAATTAAGCTTGTATTTTTAAAATGTATAAAGAACCATTGAAAGAATTTGTTATAATAAGAATCACATAAAAATATATTTGCTATGGTTTGAGAATAAATCGCGAAATATATAAATAAAGTAAATAGGAACAAATAATGTAAATAAATTTAAAAACAATATCTTATTTACATACATACCTAGGAATAAAACCATCATTTATTCAGTCAACCAGCATTGTATTTAAAATTGTGATTCTGTTCTCAAAAACAAAACCATTTTGTCATATTGTTGCACTACCTTAAATAAAATCATTCTTGGATATTGTTCCACTGGATAAAATAGCTTTATTTCGATGCATTGCAACAACATAGAGCAATATTAATTCACAATAGTATAATGTTTATATTATACTGCTCAATTGTTAAAAGAACTAACTTGAGCTTGAATTTTATATTGAAACAATTAAAGTCACACATAGTAAGTATATTGCTTAAAATTTTTAGAATTCAAATTCATTCAACTATTTTGTTTTAAAATAAATCCCTCGAGCATTTATAGAGTTAAAAAACGGGTTAAAATAACATTGTAAAATTTAGATTTATAAACAACATTAGCTTGTATGAGGATCGCTTACAAAAATTTCAGTAGTGTTCATATATAATCATTTGGTAAAATTGCAAAATCGGGGCCGTTGGAATTTAGCTTCAAAAATTCTTTTCGTAAAGTTTTCCAAGTAACGGGTTGCAACTGTAAGTGAAGTGAATGGTAAACAATACAATAAAACTGGGTTACCACATTTGGTGACTTATAATTCTATTGGCGCCACAAAAAATTTACCAAATCCCAACTGCCCTTATTTTGCGATTTGGCCAACCATTTTTCATATAAGGAATAGTTCCAATTTAATGTCAATTTTTTTTACTCTTTTTTTATGAAGTACAATTGAAGTTTAAAGATAATAAGAACAAAAATTATACAAATACCTTCAAAATACATCTTTTTGCAAAATATTTTTATAGTAGTGTTCGAAGTAAAATTTCACAGAAATATTTCAAAGCATAAAATATTCAAGTTGAGTACTGGTGATATTATAGGTTTTCTAGACAATACCATTTCCTGGTAATTTTCGTGCATTTGTAAAATGCATTTACTAGTTTTCATAATATTCTACAGTAAAAAATTACAGTAAGATGAAATATACAAACTAAAAACATCTTTAAAAAAAAAAAAAAAAAAAAAAAAAAAAAAAAAAACACAGCAATAAAAAAAAAAAAGTGTTATTTTTTTCTAAATTGCAGTTTAATTTCCACACATGGCGCAGTTTCGAAAATTGCCAAGTTTACTTTTCGGCATTATCCAACTTTCTCCTAATTTTGAATATGCAGCAGTTCAAAGTTCTACTTTTTCGTGTTATTAACAAATATGTTTTGTCGCTAATGACATGAGTTAAACTACATTTCAACCGATTAAATTTTCTTTCAAATTTAAAATATTTTTAATAAAATCTTTTCAATAAAGAAAATATATATGTAGACTAAAAATAAAAATTATCAAAAATGGAAGACGGATTAATATTTTCATACTGAATTTAATTGAACATATTACAATATTAAAGAAATTGCTCACAATAAGTTATAATTTATGAAATAAAAATGGAAATACGATAATTTATTAAAGTGTGCGGTATTTGCATATTTATATCGCTAAATCTAACATCAATAACGTATTTTCCTTTGATTGACGATATAGAATTGCAACATATTTTCGAAAAATTATACTGATCATTATAAATCAATAAAATAAACGATTTTGAGTTTAGATAATTGCAAAAGCAATACAGCGCTCATCTTATTAAGCAGATATAGGGTTTAAATAAATGAATGCAGATATTTGGTATTTAGTTTTATTTTTTATTTATTTATTTATTTTTCAAAGCATCAGCCCATTAAACCTGCCAAGATTCTTTTGATAGTCGCCTAATTGGCAATTATATATATATATCCAATTTGGCGATGTATAAAATCGCCACCAAATTGACCAAATGGACGATATAGTTGCGAAATTTGCGATTGTATTTTCTTATACAATTTACTTAGGTATTATTACTTACTTAGTATTTTACAAAATCATACCATAATTAAAAATGATAAACTACAAAAATTCTAATTAACTAAAAATAAGCGATTATTTAAATGCCTTTTTCGTAAAGATATAATTAATGCTTTATATTGAAAGCATATATTTTTCATTACTGCTATAGTGTTTATGTTTTTCGTTTTGTCTGCAAGATTTTTTGCAATCGATTGAATTCTAATCAATTAAACATTTATACCTCACTAACACATCAATATTTGCAATGAAATATTTTTAAATTTATGTATTTGCATAATTATACCGAGCTAAATTTCACATGAATATCGTATTTCCTTTAAATTGGCGATATAGCATTATCACATATTTTCAAGAAACTATATTGATCTTTCTAAATCAATAAAACAAACAATTTTGAGTTTAGATAAATGTAAAAAGTAATACAGCGTTCAACTTATTAAATAGATACAGGGTTTAAATTAATAAATGCAGGTATTTGGTATATATAATTTTTTTAATCAATGCTTCTAAACGTCAGCCCATTAAATGTGCCAAATTTTTTATAGTCGCCAAATTGGCGATTTTAGTTGTTTTTCCTGTACAATTTAATTTGGTATTATTACTTTACTTAGTATTTTGCATTATCATAATTAAAATTGTTAATTAACTAAAAATAATCAATTATTTAGAAGACAAGATCGATTAAAAATGATAGTCCATCAATTTCAAATTAATGTTTCAAGCCATAAAATATTCGTTGTTGAGTTATTAGGAAGTTATAAATACTATCATTATGATCGTTTTCATAACGATATAATTAATGTAAGGCATTGTATAAGTCTTACATTCCATAATTATATTAATTCTTTATTGTATAAAGCATACATAATCAGTTTTATTATTAGTAATAAGTATTTTTCATTACTGTTATAGTTTGTTTTTCGTTTTTGTTTGCAAGATTTTTGAAATCTATTGAATTCCAATCAAATAAACAAGGCATCAATATTTGCAACGAAATATTTTTCAAAACTAAATTTCAAAGACATCTAGTTGAATAAATTAATGGTTTAAAAAAACTAAAAAACACGCTTTTAGAGTTAATCAAACTGAAAAGTTAAAAAATAATTGTTAACATAAGAATAAAATGACTGAAGAAAATAAATGTCACTGTTTTAAAAGCGTGGGGTGCTTTGTATGACATTTTTAAACTAACTCTGCATTTCGGAATGAAACCAGTGAAAATTATAACGATTGATATGGAGCACCCCCCACGCTTTTAAAACAGTGACATTCATTTTCTCGTCAGCCATTTTATTCTTATGTTAACAATTAGCGTGTTTTAAATATACTATTTAAATGATGTCCCGGTACGGAGGACTGGAACTATAGTTCTTTCAATAATTTAATTGTGAGTAAAACAAAGGCTAAATGCGAATATGTCGAGCCAGCCAGGATTCGAACAGGGAATCTCCTGATCCGTAGTCAGGCGTTGTGCCACTGTACCACGTAGATTTGAATGTCTTAGGTACTTTCATTCTACATGGGTTAAAACGCTCTTCATAAGTTAAAACAAAATCACTAATCTTAGCGATCATAATCATGATGAGATAATAAACTTATCAAAATATTTTATTGTCGTCAGTTCTTGTTAAGTCTACAACGTTTAAATGAAATCTGATCGCTTAAAGTAGGGCAAAATCGAGCCCAAAGAGTCAGTTACAAACAAACAAACATACAGGTAAAACTGATAAAAGCGTATTAAAAATATCGACTGAGCGATCCTTCATTTGAAATTCTTATGCCATTCCATTTTTCATATGAGGTGACCTAAACGGCAGTGAGTTTGGACGCATACTTAACAGAATCATTAATAGCATTCATTAAGTGGATCATGACAGTCTCCAAGGCAATTAGAGTGGATATATTAGTGTCTTGGATGTTAAGCTAGTGGAACTAGATATATCAACTCAGTGAATTGCTGTGGATAGTTGCTTGGTGTATCGTTTTAATGCTGGCATTGCTTAACGCGTTGGTTTAGAAATAACTTTTGGGTGAAAGATGGTTAAAATATTTTTAAATTCATCATAAAAATACGATGCAATTTAAATTCCGTTGATATAAACTTAGTGTCGCTTTAAGACAGGAAATAATATAGTTTATGTTTAAATAATTGTATATTATGAAAATACTTAATATGAATTTGTCCCGTGACTTAATTCAAGTAATAAAAATGGTTTTAAATTCTGTTTGTTGTATGGTGTGTTGAAACTGATTAATCTCATCTTATCTTTATATACGTTAAAAAATTTGAATGAGGCTCAAATAATGATCTCGTGATATAGTCAGAAAATTTTAATGCAATTTAAAAAAAAGGCGAAATATAAATCCAAAGAATGACAAAACGTTCTAAAGCAGCCCTTTATGTGATTATCCTGAAATTCTTTCAAACCACAAAATAATGTATTTCACAGAAAAAAGCAGCAAGTCTGTATTAATTTCAAAAACATGCTTAATAATGAAAATTGATAATGTTATTGATTGTTTTGGGTTGATATGCTCCTCTGAAAATTTCCACAACCAGAAGTCGCTCAGAGTGAGATCAGGCGAAAAGAGGCCAATTTTTGGTATTAAAAATCTAACGTGAGACCTTGAAAATAATCCTATTTATAAAAATGATTTGCCATTTAATTAATTTATTTCAGACGAGAAAAATCAATTTTTCATAAGCAGTATTTTACTACTTGACGAAAAATTAAATTCTTTAAAAAGAAAATACAAACAATTTTTCTTTGATGTCACAGGATAAATAATAATAATAAAATGGTTTAATTAAAATAATAAATCTATTATTAGACCTTAATAGGCATCTGTTACTTACATGATTATTATCTAAATAATGCAAACATGGACATTTTTCATTAAAAACAAAAATTTGAATAATATTATTAATCTGATTGTCATACGAATATATGGGAAAAATGAAAAATACAATTTAATTTTTTTACACGGAAATGTAGTTAGTCGTATTAATCATTTTTTACGACTTTTACAGCAAAGTCGCCTAAAATAAATGTCGTCTGTCGTTTTGTGTTTGTTTACTATTTAGCTTCATAAAAAATAAATTGATATAATAAACGCAGTTATTGAAATGTAATAAAATGTCGCCTATAAAATGTTGTCATAAAAAAAATAAATTGATAATAAAATGTCATGTCGCCTATAGTAACTTTCGTCTGCCGTTTTGTGTTTGTTTATTATTTAGCTTCATAAAAAATAAATTGATATAATAAACGCAGTTATTGAAATGTAATAAAATATCGCCTATAATAAATGTTGTCTGCCGTTTTGTATTTGTTTATTATTTAGCTTCATAAAAAATAAATTGATACAATAAAAGCAGTTTTCGAAATGTAATAAAATGTCGCCTATAGTAACTTTCGTCTGCCGTTTTGTGTTTGTTTATTATTTAGCTTCATAAAAAATAAATTGATATAATAAACGCAGCTATTGAAATGTAATAAAATGTCGTCTGCTATTTTGTGTTTGTTTATTATTTAGTTCATAAAAAAAAAATAATTTTTTTGATACAATAATTGCAGTTAATAAAAAGTAATAAAATGTCCTTCTACTGTTTTGTGTTTTGTTTATTATTTAGCTTTATAAAAAATAAATTGATACAATAAACGCAGTTACTGACTCAATAAATAGATAAAAAAATAAATTTAAAAATAATATGAAATTGTATTTTTAAATGTGAAAAAATTTTAAGCACATTCGGTTAAAAGTTTTTAAACAGAAGTCATTATTTTAAATTGTATTTTTTCAATCATTATTAATGTTTAATTAAAGCCTTCTAAACAAAAGCCATTATTTTGAATTACATTTTCATTAACCAATTTTTTTTCTTAAGTACTTTTTTATTCTTTCAGCTCTATTCAGCAAGGAAATATATATCCTACCACTGCGTCATTTTTTCATCTTTATTTTTCGTAATTCTCGGTCTTCTATAAATAAATGCATTCTTCGTTATTTATTAATGGAATCTCAGTTTTTGAAGGTAAGATTTAATAAAAAAACGACAGACTTCATTTTTTCTTTATTTCTGGAAGGAAATCAAAATAGTTTTAAACTATGATCTTGTACTTGCCAATTACACAAGACATTTCTTTTCACTCTTAAAATCCAACCACGTTTTCTGATAAAAGAAAACAAAAACATTTATCTTCCTCGCTGCTTTATGTTGTCATTTTTCTTTTTGAATAAAGAGGAGTTCTTTTTTTTTTTTTTTTTTCGTATCAGAGAATCACTTTTATAAAGAGGGTTTGGATGAGTATAAGAAAATCACTTTTATTTTCATTTTTCTTTTAAAATTTTCGTTTCCTTTTCAAGTTTTTCGGTAGTTTTCAGAAAAAAATCTATTTATCTTATCTCAAACTCAATTTAATACGTATGGAAGACTTAAATAATGAATTAAATTGAAAAGTTTCAGAATTTTCTTTAGTTTACTGGAATTTATTTTTTCGGTTCATTCATCTTCAGCCTGTACTGAATAAATCGTTCGGAATCTATATATTCTATGGAAAATAGAAAGTGTACTTATATTTAAATTGCCTAATCCAATTGAAAAGACATGTTTGGGAATTTTATAAAATTTTCTCAATACTTAATCATGTTCTACTTAATTCTAATAAATACCATTATTAAAAATAATTTTTGCCGATCACTTTAATATTATATTTTTATTTTCACCAAGTATTCCTACACCCATGAACAAATTCTTTTCATCACATAATCTATATATTATGATGAAGTCGTTGAAAAACTGGTGGGAAAACATTTTAAGGCTTCATGTTAAATTTTAAAACAAGTTTAAAATTTTTTGTTTAATTTATGTTTAAAATTTCATTATTACTCTTATAATATACTATATATATGTGTTGCGTAGTTTTACATACTGCTACTAAGCAAAATATAATGCAACTATTTTGAGGTTTTAATTATGTATATCTATAAAAGCAATATACAGTATATCTATACAATATCTATACAATATTATGTATATCTATACAATATATTTCCTTAATGACAGATATAATGCATCATTCCATCTTACTTTTAGAGTTTGGTTCGAACATTTACAAGCTAATCCCGTCAAAAAAAGACGTTCATATGTCGGAAATAGGGCCCTGATGACCGAATGACTAATGGCGTTCGGTGCCACAAGCTTAGGGTTCGAATCACGACGGTGCCATGATTATTTGTGGTGATTCGAATTCATTTTAAACACTAGATCCCGGCCTCATATTATTGTTGGGCATAGGGATGGCAACCCTACCCAGTTAAAAAAAATATCTCATGTCCCGGAGTCTGCCAGTAGCCGGACGGCCTTGGCCTACCATGGGCTGTAGTGCCGGGGCGTTGGTTATTTATGCCAGAATTAAGTACGACAAATTTGTAGGTTGAAAAATCCTTTCTTTGGTCTACGAAGATGTGAGGGGGTAACCCCGTCTCATTTCCACCACTCAGGATGTTTGTGTCAATTATTCAAGGAACAATGCAGCTACAGCGTGATTGGCCATCAGTGGTAACGCTGAATCTACTACATATTTCCTGTTTCTAAATAAGTTGGTGATTCATATGAAATTTTAAATTTTTCAAAAATGCTTAATCGCTTTTTGGGAAACGCATTTTATGAAGTAAGTTTTTTAAACTGTAGTTCTATAAAACAGAAAATCTTACAGAGATAAAAAAAAATATATTTTATTAAGTTCTTTTGATTTATAGTCCATTCATAGAAAGAAACATAACACTTCTAATATAACTTGTATTTGAAAGAAATTTAAATAGTCTTAAAAAGAAAAGAGATTTTTTTTTTTTTACTTTTTGAAGATAACTATTTTTAAATTCTTTTACATTTCCCAGTGTGAAAGAGACGGGAAAAACCGAATTCCATTATGCGAAAAAGTTATTAACGTAGTTTTAGAATCGACCATTCGTCATAAAACAGCAGATGGTATCAGAAAGCGTAAAATCTTTTATGGTTATTACTTAAAAGTCATTAGTTTTTAGATTTCGTAAGATATTAAGCAATAGAAAAGACATTAAGTGTTGGAAAAAAAAAAGCTCTCTAAAAACTGGAGGGAATAGTTTTTAAACTTTTATTAGGTTAGAGAGTATAGTTTATTTAAAAGAAAAAAATAATTTTTAATATTTCTAGTCGAAGGTGAATTTTATACAAAAATTTGGCAACATTTGCAATCTAAATAAGTTCATGAATAGATTCAATTAAAATCACCGTTTTGTTATTTAATTAAAAAGGTTCAAAGAAAATAAAAGAAACCATGTTTATTTTGATTTAATAGAATATATTTTCAAAATTAAGTATACGATAAATGTATACGATTATTTATATAATATCGAATACTAAATTTTTCTTTTTATCTGTTTAAATTTTTAAAAAATATTATGCTTTTAAATCACTTCTACTGATTCTAAATCACTTGATTTGAAATCACTTCTACTGATCACTTCTGGTCCTTTTCCTCCATTTAAACTACTGTAGCTTGATGGCCAAATGGCTAGCGATCTAGCCTTTGGTACCACAGGCTTCAGATTCGAATCCTGGCGATGGCATAGATGTTTGTAAGTGGTTCGGAATCCACGTTAAATTGTAGGTCCCGTTCTGATTAGCCTAAAGTGTGCACAAAATGGCGGTAGAGCGCAAAATCAAACCAAACCCTTTAAACTATTAGAATCAACCAATTTTAAATCATGACATGCGAAAATGATTATAATAATTCAAAATGATTTCTAGATCAAATTCTTGCATCCTCAAACTTCATCAATAGACATATACCACGCATGAAATAGATTTCATTTTTCCGAAATAATGTCATATAAAAAATATTATTTTTATCAAATATGAATTGAAAATTGGAATTTTGATAAATCAATTAAAATTAAAAATTTCTGAGAGAATTACTGGCAAGAAAGTTTTTTAAATTTTATCAATTGAATCTTTGTCTAGACCAAAATCTTTCATTCCCGGATTTCTTCAATTGACATAAAACATAACTTGAACTAGATTTCATTTTTCCATAACAATACCATAAAAAGGTTTTTTTTAACAAATATGAACTGAAAATTGTAATTTTGTCATCAATTAGAATTAAAAATTTCTGTTCCCAATTATAACAGAACATTGTTATAATTATAATAGAACTTTGTTCCCAATTATAGGGAATTATAATTTTGAACAAAATTCTATGTTATATTATCAATTAAATCTTTGTCAAGACAAAATCTTTCATTCTCAATTTTCGTCAAATAGCATTAAACATACATCAACTAGATTTTCGAAATAATGTCATATAAAAGAATAATGTTTTGAACAAATATGAATTGAAAATTGTAATTTTGTGATAAACCAATTAGAATTAAAAATTTCTGAGAAAAATTTAATTGGCAACAAATTTTTAAAAATTTTAACAATTGAATCTTTGCTAGACCAAAATCTTTCATTCTCAAACTTCACCAATTAACATAAAACATACAACTATATTTCCAAAATAATATCATACAAAAGAATAATATTTTTGACAAATATGAACTGAAAATTGTACTATTGTGATAAATTAATTTGAATTAAAAATTTCTAATATAATTTAACCAATTAATATATGAAAATAATCAAATGATATACAATAAAATTAAAACACCAACAAATACAATATTCCAATAAATCTATTCTAAATAAAAGTAAGCAAATTCTATCTAAAGAGCCAACGGATAATATTACACCACACAAACAATCATGCAAAAATGAGGAAAATCTCTTCCATCTTATTAAAGATCTTAATTAATGAAGATGACAATCTGTGAGCAGAAAAAAGTGTGAAATTGATTCTAGGAATTAATACATCCACCAGGATTTAAAAAGTTTGTTCAATAGATTTAATTCCAAGCGCTTAGTTAATTAGGAAGAAGAAAGTAATTAATAGATGTGTTCCTTAGAGTAACGTAACAATGTTGCCAAATTTGATACCAAAATCTCATTATATCATTGAGGAAATTTTATATGTATTTCTCAAATTTTTCTTAATTATAATAATTAGCATAGTTATCATAGTATTAATATTTAATGCTATGTAAAAAAATATATAAAAATGAGTTAATCTAAAAAATGATAAATCGCAATAATGCTTATATAACTTCAATATGTTTTATGTGTTTAATTTTACATTATATTAATAGATCTAACTATTATACATTAATTAGATAATTTATTTATCATTAAGAGAAAAAGGAAGGAATATGATTTCGAGGTGTTATTTTTTTTTTTTTTGATTTTGATTATTATTTATCAAAAATAAATGATAATATATAAATAATAATAAAAATAACATTAAACTAAATAAAATTAATGATAAATACATTTATAGTCACAATAATAGGGAAAGAATATTTTTATTTTTGATTAAAATATTAATTACTAATTTTTATTAATACTGTGCATATTTATAATATTTCAATAATACAAAATTAAGTTTCAGTTAAATTCTTAAAATTATTTATTTAAACCAATTAAACGTTATCCAAGACAGTATTTTCTCAACTAAAAAATTAATTAGTATGTATAATAATGATATAGTTATTGTACTATTTATATCCACAATAATAGGATAGAATATTATTATTTTTCAATAAAATATTAATTACTGCTGTTTATTAATGTTGTGTATTTTCATAATATTTCAATAATAAATAATGAAGTTAATTCCTAAAAATTATTTATTTAAATCAATTAAACATTATCCGAAACAGTATTTTTCTTAACTAAATATTAATGATAAATAATAATAATACATTTATTGTTACTATTTAGAGCCACAATGATAAGAAAGAATATTATTTTCAAATGAAATATTAACTACTACTGTTTATTAATATTGTGTTTTTCTATCATATTTCAATAATACATATTGAAGTTAAATTCTTAAAATTATTTATTGAAAGCAATTAAACATTATCCAAAAAGTAGAAATCAATTATAAGTAATATTTATTGTTATTATTTATAGCCACAATGATGGGGATAGGATATTTTTTATATTTAATTGAAATAATAATTACTTTTGTTTATTAATATTGTGTATTTTCATAATATTTCAATAATAAATTATGAAGTTAAAGCCTTATTATTTAAGTCATTATTTATTTAAGCCAAGTAAACATTATACAAAAAAAAATTTTTCTTAATTAAAAATTGCATTGTCAGAAAAACATATTATATAAACACATTGAGTAATGTGAATTCGTTCTCTTCCATTTTTAGCATAGAAATTCGGAATTAATTGCTATTTAAAAAAAATTTCATAAAACTACTTCCTTCCTTTTTTTACACTTGTTATTGATCAGAACATTCAGACACAAAATCGATAAAATAAAAAGTACAAAAGTTGGAAAAAAAATTCTGATACTTTATTTGAATTGATTAGTTGGCATCTAGGTCCTTAAAAAAGTTCTTTTTATCCAAAAAAAAAAAGAAAATGGCTAGTATCGAATTCAGAGATGTTTTCAAAAAACTGGATAACAGCCAATTGTTAATCTGATGAAAATAAAAAATATAAAAAAAAACAGAACATTTTACTTTTATGGTTTTCAAACCCAGTCTTGCATTTTTTGACTAAGTACCCAACACATGCGTAGTAAAAGGAAAAGGAATTTAAAAAAAAGTGCTGGAAATTTATTTCCTGAATACTAATGTAAAATTGATTTTTAGCTACTCATACTACACGTTCTTTTAGTATAAGTAACTGCAAAAGATTGTGTACTATTGTATGGAATGGGTAACGTGCGTAAGGATCGTTTCGAGTTCGTTCTTTCCGATTTTGCGCCATTTTGTTTTTTCAGCAGTTTTCTGAATGTTTCGTAATAGTATTACGACTTGTTTTTAAAAAATTCTTCTAAATTGCTTTCATTCTTAAAAAAAATTTTAGTCAATTTTAACAGTATTTAAAAATAGTACAACGAATTTAACTTAGATATATTATTAATATAATGAAGAAAAATAGTATTGTGGGAAATGGATAACTTATGTAAGGATAGTTTTGTTCGTTCTTTCCGATTTTGCGCCATTTTTTTAGCAGTTTTCTGAAAGTTTTGTAGTGGTTTACGACTTGTTTATAATATTTCTTCTAAACTGCTTCCATTCCTTACAAAAATAAATGTTAGTTAATTTTAACAGAATTTAAAGTAGCACAGCGAATTTAACATGCATATATTATTAATACAATGAAAAAAAAATGTATTTTATAGTTCTATTATATGAAATGGATAACGTTCATATTTATAATTCTGAGGGTTTTTTTTTCCGGTTTTGCGTCATTTTTGTGTTTTTAGCAGTCTTCTGAAAGTTTTGAAGTCGTTTTATGATTTGTTTACTATTTTAAATACTTGTTTTTAATATTTCTTTTAAATTGCTTTCATTGATTACAAAAATAAATTTTAGTTAATTTTAACAGTATTTAAAACAGTAAAAACGAATTTCACATACATATATTATTAATAAAATGAAAAATAATAGTATTGTATAGTTGTATTGCATGAAATGGATAACGAGCATATTTATAATTTTGAAGTCGTTCTTTCCGATTTTGCGCCATTTTTTTTTTTCAGCAGTTTTCTGAATGTTTCGTAAATAGTTTTACGACTAGTTTTTAAAATTCTTCTAAATTGTTTTCATTCATAAAAAATGATAGTTAATTTTAACAGTATTTAAAATAATACAACGAATTTAACTTACATATATTATTAATATAATGAAAAAAATAGTATTGCATAGCTGTATTGTATGCAATAGATAATGTGTGTAAGGATAGTTTTGAGTTTGTTCTTTCCGATTTTGCTCCATTTTATTTTTTTAGCAGTTTTCTAAATGTTGCGTAGTTTTAAGACTTGTTTTCATTCTTAAAAAATAAATATTAGTTTATTTTAAAAGTATTTAAAATGATACAGAAAATTTAACTTACATATATTATTAACATAATGAAAAAAAAAATAAATACTTTTGTATAGCTGTATTTTATGAAATGGATAACTTATGTAAGGATCGTTTCGAGTTTGTTCTTTCCAATTTTGCGCCATTTTCTTTTTTAGCAATTTTCTGAATGTTTTGTAGTACTTTTACGATTTGTTTTTAATATTTCTTCTAAATTGATTTCATTCTAAAAAAGTTTTAGTTAATTTTAACAGTATTTAAAATAGTACAGCGAATTTAACTTACATATATTATTAATATAATGAAAAATAGTATTCTATAGTTATATTTATGAAATGGATAATGTGCATATTTATAATTTTGTGTTCGTTCTTTCCGATTTTGTGCCATTTTTTTAGCAGCTTTCTGAAAGTTTCGTAGTGGTTTTACGACTTGTTTTTAATATTTCTTCTAAATTTCTTTCATTCAAAAAAAATAATTGTTAGTTAATTTTAACAGTATTTAAAGTAGTACAGCAAATTTAACTTAATGTATATATATTTTTTCAATATAATGAAAAACATATTTTAATTTAATAATTTTTTTATAAAACCATAACATGTAAGTTTTTCTAAGATCAGCCGAGTTAAATAAATGTAAAATTCTTACCATTTGTTTGCTGAATTATTTATACATTTCAATATCAATTTTTCATTTGAGTTAATGAAGCTCAGAAATTTGGAAACCAAAAAAATTATTTTTAAAAAAGTCTGATCAATTTTTAAAATAATATATTAAAAAATAAATATTATTAAAAATAGCATTAGCTTAAGAAATCGTTTTGTGTTTTATATTACATTTAATCAATAATGTATTATATGTAAAATTATTATATATAATACATTATCGATTGAGTGTAATATATAAAACATTTAATCTTTAAAATAATAGTCCGTCGATTAGTGGAAAGTTGGATGCTAACCCTAAGATACTACTGGTGAGGTTGTTGATACTACTGCTACTACACCACACCACATCACTGTGCCTAGGGCAGATGCCCCTATACAGTTTGGGAATGATGTGGGGGAAATTAAATGGACACATGATGGAGGCGGGGAAAATTTTCAAAACTCACTTTTGGGGGAGCAGAGTCTGAACAATGAGAAAAAAAGTTTAGAAAACAAAATAGTAGAAAAATATAAAAAAAAAGTAATTGAAAAACAAAATAAGGAAAAATATTATTTGCGAGAATGCACAGAAATAAAAAAAAACAACAATTAAGCAAAGCTTGGAAAATTTATAGTACAATAAACACCCAACTGAAGAATATGTAAATCAGTGAACGGAAGGGGCATTCAACAAACAATTAAAGTGTATAGAAAGAATAATTAGAAAAAGAAGGAATACCTAATAAAGAATTGGACAGTAGAAGCAGATGCTGCAACATTATGAACAATGGAAAATATAAAGGCAGGAAGAGGAAGATATTGCATTTGAGAAGAGATAATAAACAAAAGTGCATAGCTAAACGATTGGTATTCACATGAAAGAATATTAAGTAATTTCCAAATTAAGAATTCAGATGTGTATGGAATAAAATAAATTGTTTCAAATTTATTTTATCCTAAACACACACACATAATACACTCAAGAGCCAAAAAATTACCTACATTTTGCAATGAACTCGCCTGGGTGACGATGGAAGGCACGTGATCAGGGGAAGTGGTATTTAACTGGTGAATTAGTGGTGGTATTAATCCATGCCAAGGCGGGTTGAAGCTGTGTTGCGCGCCAAAAAGGTGGGCCAACTCGTTATTGACAGGTGGTCATAATGTTTTGGCTCTTGAGTGTATATGGACGTATGTAATTTATTTTATATTGTAAAATAACCTTAAATATATCCACATAAAATTTACACATCCTTAAATTATTTTATAAAAGTAAAATAACCTTAAATATACACACAAAATACATAGATACACGTAAATTATTTTTGTAAAGTAAAATTACCTTAAATATACAAACATTCACCTCACACAGAGTAAATACAAATAAATTAAAAAAAGTAAAAACAAATCTTGTTACATTGAAGAAAGGGACAAGTTGGCACTTAGTCTGGGATAATTAAACAAATAAAATTTAACAAGACTTCGAATTTTGAGTCAAGACCCTTTGCATTTTAAAATATTTATCTACCATAGATTAATTTTGACTTTGGAAGTTTTCCTCAAATGCCATAATAATGTAAATATGCAAGAGGTAGATTAGTGGAGATTATCTATACATCTTCCCCAGAGACAAACGCTTGAGTCCCTCAGATGGAATCTCTGCAGCTAAGAAGGAAATGGACTATGCCCTGAAAGAAACATGGTTTCTCTCTTGTCCATCCAACAGAAGATGTTGACACTTTTTAAATAATTTGGTAAACAGCTCGGCCATCTGTTAAACCTTTTATACCACTGTTATCTGGTGGCAAAAAGGGAATGTATTGTGGCTAACTGTAAAAACTAATGTGGGAAGCTCAGAATGTGCAAAATTATATTTTCAAATTGAACCAGAGCATCCTAGTGGATAGTGCATTTCGAACTGAACTAAAAAAGAAACCCTAAACTAATCAGAAAACTAAAAAAAATGATAATGGAATAAAAACCAAAAGTGAATTTGCCTGGGAAGGACAGATAAATCCGTAGAGCGCAAAGTTTATTCATTCAGCTGAAAGAGAAAAGCAGTTTTCAAACCCCTCAGATATCATTTTTGAAGTAGTTAGTTCTTAATGTAGGGGCCTGATGGCCGAAACATATTCTGGCGTTCGATAGTATCGGGTTTCTCGGCTTTGCACCATAAGGTATTTGAACAGGGGTTGAATCCACTTTAAGCCATAGGTCCAAAATGGTCCCAATAGGATCGTAGAGCGCTGTGGAGGCATTGTTACTCCGTGTCGGGGCTTAAAATCAAGTTACACGCAATAAAAGGGTATTCAGTTTAATTAAAAACGTCTGTGCAGCGTATTACAGGCATCTATTGACAAGTCCATGTTAAGTGAAAAATAATTTATTTTTAGAAAGGAAAAAAGTTCTTAATGTTGGCAACAAAATATATTTGTAGCATAGTTATTCCTTCCCACCATACGAAATCCTGAACAACGTTGAATCAGCTACAGATCTTCCCTTTTAGTACAAAATGTTTCCAGATAAAAAAGTAATTTGTGCCTCAAAAGTACCTCTCATTTAAAATCAATGACAGCAATCAAACTCTATTCAGTTTTTAATTAAAAAATTTCTGTTTGTGTTACAATCTATTGACAAGTCACATTTAATGAAAAATAATTTATTTTTGATAGTGATTTTGACAGATAAATCTAATTATTAATAAGATTCTTTAATTTTTAACAAAAAAAAAAAAAAAAAAAACTAGTAAAGCATATATGTTTTTGCCAAATCTGCAACATAAAATGAAAGGCTTTTGAAATTGAATTTCTTAGTCAGAAAAGGAAAAAAAAAATTGCGAACTGGTTAGAAATATTTTTTTGCACTGTGTGTTTTCGGTAAGAAATATTGATTAAGTTATCAAACTTGCCAATAGGAAAAATCATTTCTTAATATCAGCTTGGAAATTTAATTTTCGTCTCTTTATTGAATTTTTTTTTTCGATCTAAGTAAATGTTTGCTTTAATTGCATTTTATTTTTATTAAGGTTAATTTTACTCAGGATATAAAAAATATATTTATTTTTCATATTTTTCTATCTAATTGAAATATTTAACTTTATTTAAGATTTAAGAAAAAAATAGAGAGAGATTTAAAAAAATGGCATTTTTGGTATCGTTGATGATTTTGAAAGATGATTTATATAGACTGTCTAAATTTTAATTTACATAAAATTAGTTTAAATGATATTTTGTTGAATGGAATTCAACAAAAACATATTTTTCTCCCTTATTTACATGAGAAACAAAAGTACGTTTATTTAAATAAATTACACTGCACAGACATTATAAAATATTATAATTTTAAATTGATTTGAATAAACCAAAAATAAATGTAAATTATTTATTTAATTGATAAAATTGAGCATTTAATTTTTAAGAATTTATTTGAAAAATTTTAAAAGTTTTTGTAATGTTTATAAGTAAATCTGAAATTACATTATTAATAAATTATAACATAAAACACAATATTTGTGATAAACATTATTTTGTGTTCAATTATATTTTTTAAAACAATACCAGAATTAAAAACTGTACACATTTTATTTTCCATTAGGATAATTCCAACATAATTAATAAAAGTCATGAAATTGAACTATGGCATTTATTAACCACATAAAATATATAATCTTGATTAATAAAAAGGACACGTTTAACTATATATTGATGCATTTTATTTTTAATTTTTTTTTTTAAACAATATAATAGAAATAGAATTTTTCTCTTTAAATTTTGAATCTTCGTATGCAGAAATCCCAGGTCACATTCTGTTTTAACAAAAGAACTGTTCGCATAATCAAAAAAATGTTTAAAAAAAGTAAAATTACAATAATATTTTCTTAGATATTGTTTGATAGAATCGTTTGCGCCATTTCCTTGGTTCATGCATCCGCAAAATTATCGTTTGGAAAATAACAGCTAATTCAACGCATTTATTTCATCCAGTTCTTTTCATCGATTTTGTTCTTTTAAAAAAGATCATAACACCACCTCACTTTACTGGAAGTACCTGAAACTGAATAAATAAATAGCTTTCGTTGATTCTGCAGGCATATCTTTCGTCGTCTTTTAAAGGTTAGTGTAGAATTCGTAATGAACATTTATTTCGTTTTTGTTTTTGGCAACATTCTGCTGAATAGATTAGGCGATAAAATAAGCGAATATAAAAAAAAGAATAAATGTTGATAAAAATATAATGCACAGTTTGCTTATTAAATTTTGTATGCGGTAGAAAATTTCTGTAACTCATTGCTTAGGTATAATTTATTTATTTATTCTCAAGATTAGTAAATATATTCTAAGTTTCGACTAATTTTTTTTTAAATGTTTATGAATATGTTACTAATTCGTTTTTTTTTTTTGTTTATTTTTCTTGCTAAGTGATATCATTTTTACCGTGCATTTATTTAATAAATTTAATTTAAAATTTAGATTTATTATGGTTTTTATTTGTAATAGCATTTTAATCAACAAGTACAATATACTTTTATTTTCTTTACTTCTGAATATTTTTTAATCTTCAAATTGATATTTTTTACACTTGAAATGTTCCATAATTACTTAATAACATAAATTTTGAATTGATTTGAGAAATTCCAGTTATTTAATATTATTTTTAAATTTTGTTTTTAAAATGTTTGTTTAGTTTTTTTTATATTTTTGGATCAGTTCAGTAAAAAAATCCATATTTACAATTTAAAAATTATTTATATGATATTAATTATATATATCTTAACTAGTCTGAGCTATTTTGGAAAAAAATTTTTCATTACTATTTACCACATGAATTTTACGTTATTTGAGAAATTAAAATTATTTTTATTATTTTCAAATTTTTTTCAAGTATTTGTTTAGTTTAGTTTTATTTTTTTCGTTCAGTTCAGAAAATAATCCATATTTACAATTTTAAAAATTATTTTGGGATATTAATTATATCTTAGATACTTTGATAAGAAGGATTTTAAAATATAAAATTTAAAAATAGTATATGCTTTATTTAAAAAATTTAAATTATGTATTCTTTTATTTGCATGTTTTACATTGATCTTGGCAAATTACGTTTTAAAATAATTTTTTGCAATTAAAACACTGTTTTTTTTTTTGAATACAATACATTTATATATATTATAATTTCTCACCATAACCTTTTAAATAAATGTATCATAAATATTTCGTTCTCTTGCAGGCTTTATATACGTATAAATAAAGAAATGGTGAAAATTGAAAACCACTTTTCAATATATTTAATTCAGTAAAAATGCATTAAAATGTATCTAACAATTAAATGCTTTTACGTCCAAAAATATTCTAATATTTTAACAGCGTTTGGATAAATTGAGATAAAGCAGCATCAGCGAGCATAAATCTCAAAGAACCTAGTTAAGTCAAATCAAGTTGAAAAATGACTTTTTTTTTTTTTTTTTATCTTTCTTTTGATAAAATATCACTTTATGAAGAATATAAATTGCCTTTAACTTTTCAAAGTTTGGTTTATACTGTCTTATTGTATCTCAGGGTATGAAAAATGAAAATGGCTCTTTTTTTCTCGTTTATTATATTGTATTCATATTTAATGGGCCATTGGGAAATGTTGGAAAAACATCACTAACAATTTTTCACAATTTCTTAGAACTTAAAACAAAAATCAAAACTTGGAATCTAAAACCTGCATGTGATTATGGATTAAATTGTAATAAAAAAGGGGGACAATTTTTTTCAGTTAAAACATTAAAAACATTTAAAAAATATTACTGTATAAAGGGAAATAGGGTTAATTATGATGAACCTAAGTTATATAAAAATTATTTATTGTATTTTGAATTATATAAGGACAAACATCAAAAGTTAATTACACAAATTTGTGACCTTCAAAATTTCTTGACCATTACTGAGGAAGTTCAGTCAGTATAAAGATGGCGCTGCTAGTGCTCTGGATTTGGTGCTGCCAGATATACGAACGGAGCAGTTAAACTGCTCATTTCACTATTTTTATCTGAATATAGAAATAAATAAATTAGAAGATGTATAATATGTTTGAAATTTTATAGTATTTTAAATATCTGTTAAAATATTTTCGTATTATAATCTAATGTGAATTCAATTAAAATTGTAATCTAATATAAAATTAAAGAATATTTAATTATAAATTCTTTTTTGAGCAATCAAAGTGATAAATTGCAAATTTTATTCGTATCCACAAAGAGTAAAAATGGAATCCACAGAACTCATTTCGAATAAATTGACTTGGTAAAAATTTAAGGAAATGCATTCTGTTTCCTTTCAGTAAATTAAGAAATAAACAATACCACCATCAACTGTCTTAAAAATGTTTGTTCCTCAAGAATATTTACACAAACACCCGGCAATTTTCTTTTTCATTATGTTAAGTGACAGTGTGAACCTTTTCTCAAAGGGAAAAGTATTCGGTGAATTAATTCGAAAGCAGACGATAGAACGTTCTGGAAGAAAGCATTGGAACTCTTCGAAAGTGATCTTTACATTGGCATGTCGCTTTTAAATAAATTGCTCGTAGTGTTTGAATTTAATTACAAAGATGGTAGCTGTAATTTTAAAAATGACTCGCTTTTACCATAATGTTTTTATTTTTGTTGGTGTTAAAATTTTATTTTTAAACATTTGTAAAATAGATTAAATGTAAATCTTGGAACATTAATCATGATTTTTTTATTTTCTGTTATATATTTTGGTGAAATCTTAAATTATAAATTAAAATTAGATTTTGTCAGAAATTTTAATACTGTTTTTTGTTAAATTAAGTAAAGTTTCATTAAAATAAATAACACACTAACTTTTATTGCTAGAAACTTTGTTTTTATTTTTATATTATAACATTTAAAGTTATTTACAAAAAAAATTTTAAGTATAATAAAAGAAATTATTATTTTTGTAATAAAATTCGTTACATTTTTTGAATTCAAAATTTTTCTGATTACATTTAAAACACGTTAACTATTTCATAGCAAAAAAATTATTTTAAATTTTTATTTCGTATCTAATAAAAATTATTTTAATAATAACGAGTTAGTTTTATTAATTAAAATAGTTTCATTTTTATACTGAATAGATTTCAACTATCATTTTAAATCGCTTTCAACTGCTCATTACACATTCTAGAGGGTGACAGTTTTTATTAAAAGAACGAAAAACATTTTAAAACTTATAACGATTTAATAACTATGTGTTCTATATTGTGCTTCATTAATTTAGTTCTTATTGTATGAGCGCCATTCAACTATCCATATCCATAACTGAATCAAAATCTTTCTTATATTTCGCTGCATTAATTTTTAAGTGTGCATTGTACAAGTGTACATCATATAGTGTACAATATATACAATCATTATATTATTGTAACATATATATATAATCCGGCGTAGCATGACTTCAGAAAATAAGGTTCAACTCTTTATTTAGATTAATGATTGTTCAAGGCAGCATTTTTTCTTCAACACCAACATTGGCTAATCTCGATTTTTAGATTCATTCCGTTTTACTGATACCTAGACATTTTCTGTAGATCTATTTGCTGCCATTCGTTTAGAGTCCATTCTTCTGTAATTGAATAGTTTTCTTTTCCTTGGCGGCATTGCAAATTTAACAATAAAAACCAGTATGGTGTTTAACGAATTCTTTCTCCCATTCTCACTTTTGGGAAGGCAAACCCATGACTGATACTTCCTAGCGCACCTATGGCTCGACAATTCCGGTCAGAAGAAGGAATTCGTGAACTCAGACAGTGCAACGGCGTAAAATAACACCAACCATGAAAAGTCGCCAGCTTTGAAAAATCGCCAAATTGGCGTGAATCATAATTTATCCCAAATTGGGTATTTTTTAAACGAATATTGATCCAATTTAAATTTTTTTTTCAGTTGATCAAGATTTTTATGAAGTATCCTTGTCTATTTTGGAGGAATTTGGATGCAAATTGAAACCGTACATAAGCTACTATTCATTTAGAGTCGATTTGCTTAAACTTGAATAGTTTTTTTTTCCATGGCGGCATTGCAAATTTAATAATAAAACACAAAACACAAACTTTGAAAAATATAGAGAGAGATTGAATGATGTACATCTTTTCAATGTATTATGCATATGGAAAATATCTTTATGACTTTGAGAAACAAAAAAATATAAAAAAATAAAATAACAAATACTATATTGCTTAATCATGTGACTGCAACATGCAAAATTTAATTTACATGAAATTAAAAGTTTAGTAACAGTGTCAAGCAACATTTAATACTTGCGATTGGCTGGTTGGTTAGTGAGGTTTTTACGTCACAAGAGAGAATGATGTTTTAATCAATGGTTTATATGCTCAATTTACTTTAAATCTGTCCAAAAGATATATCATTAAAATATTGTAAAGAAAATTTATCAGTAAAATCAACGTTAATCATAAGTACACAGTAAATCAAATAAAAGTTTTCAATCCAGGTATTAATTTTGGTTGTATCTACAAGTTATAAAAATTAATTTAAAAAAAATTTCATGTCATAATCATATCTCTTTGTTATATACTTTAGTAACTTTCCTGTTACATCGTAAACTAAAACAATCTATAAACTATAACAATCAATCCTCTACAATAATTTCATCTACTTCACTGTCTCTTGACAAGAAGAAAGATTCCGTTTTAGATTCGAGTGGTATAGTAAATGGCTTTTTAAAAATTAATATTATTATTTTTACTATTATTGATATTATGGAATTGTATTGTTGATTATTTTTAACATAACTTGATTATCTGCGAGATACATAATTGTATTATTTAGTTTTATGTTACTATTAACGCGGGGACCTGAGTAACATCGGTGCAGCTCTTATGGCATAAAAGATCATGGTCTATACTTGCCAGCTGCATTAGGAAAAAAAAAAATAATAATGTTACTATTAACGCTCTGCGATAACTGCTGTCATATTGCCAATATTGTTGCTATTGCCAGTTGTGCATTACCATAAAATGATAGCAAAATATCATGACAAATAACGTTAAACAAATAAATATTAGAGTTTTTGCATAACGATTTTTTTTTATCGTCCGATATTTTTCTCCCTAGTGCGCATACTCATAGGAAACATTGTACTATTACTCCTGTATATATCTGTAATATTGCACTACTGCGCATGCGATTTAAGATAAGTTTATCAGAAATGCTTTCAAATGACATGCGCAGTAGTGCAATATTACAGATATACAAAAGCAATAGTACAATGTTTCCTATGAGCATGCGCGCTAGGAGAAAAATATCGTACGATAAAAAACGTTATGCAAAAACTTTCTATTTACTTAGAAATAAACCAGCATGTATTGCTATTTCACAGCTTTATTAAAATTTTGTCAGCGTTTTTTTTTTTTAAATGTCAAAACTGCGAAAAAATAATACTCAAGGAGCTCCCTGTTTTATCGTCTCGTTTTAAAACTGCTTGCAATTTCCATTAACATTTTATAAACTTTGAAGTTTTCGCCTGTAATTACAGATGCTTCTAACGTACAAAAGTTGGACGGTACTTTTCCCTGTTTAAGTATTCGCTAACGCTACTTAAAAATGCCACGCTGTTGTAACGTTATTACGTGCCAACGACGTTGCAAAAAGCTTCGCTTTCATCAGCGGCTTATCGTATCGTCATAGCAATTAGCAGCGGAGTCTATTTTTGGAAACTCCATCAATTGCAAGATACCATTAGTATCTGGAGGAGTTGTTGTTGCGTTGTTGTTGAAGAGGGAAAAAAATAATACCCTTAGAGATATAAAAACCTCGGATCTCTTCTTGCATTGTTTAAGTGACCTGGGATTGAAAAGTCGATAAGTGAAGGAATTAGGGAAGCATGTTGGAGTGGTTGTTTTTATTTGCAGGGGGCAATGAATGTGTTCAGGTATTGTGATTCAAGGAAAGAAGCAATATGTCAAATATTTTAGAAAATGGTGAAAAAAATTATATCCGTTATGCTATATTAAAGGCGCATGTAGTGTATAGGATGGGCAACCAGATTGTAACTGATTGTGGTTGAGTTGAGATACTTCAAGCACAGGTTAAAGAATTCACAGCTTTATTGACGCATGCACAAACACCATACACATTCATTACAGACATACAATATATAACACATTTAAAGACATAATTATAGATTCGTGGAAGGATTCCACTTCTAAGTCGAAAATCCGATTCTCTGGCTACTGATAAATATACTTTTTCACTGGGTGAAAATCTCCAGGGCCAACTAATACGCAAAGTTCCATTAAATATACTTACTCTCGACATGACAGACTATAAGCTAAAAATAGAGAGATATAAGTTAAACATTTCTTAGCGGGAACGAAGGCTGCTCTGTACTTCCTCTCGGGTGAGAGTCTCGAGTCCAACTGGCTGTTTCTCATGAACACCACAAAGGGCGCTATTGCCAATTTGTTGGAGGGATTTGGATGGGATTTTTGAATGGTTACAGAGTTAAGAATTTGTTTTCATTTAGCTGTTGAATTGTTTGTTGCTAAAGAGCAACAA
>BPLR01019359.1:0-46936 GCA_021605095.1 Caerostris extrusa
AGTTTTGCCAAGATTTCTTGGTTCACGATCCCTAACGCAAAGAAAATTGACTGAGTTATATTTTTTAAATAGAAATATGAAACGCACTACGAAAAATAGACTTCTGTGTCGGATTAGATTAACAGCCCGGACTTTTGTGCTTTAATGCTTTTGAGTGTTGCGCTATTCACATAAAGCAATTGAATTAGCCCTCCTGACTTTTTAAAAATAATTATTTAAGTGACGAGAACAAGAATTCAGGAGAAAGAGGAAACGATCAAAGACTTAGATACGAAATTAAATGTCACTCCTCGTTCTTTTAATGGGATAGTATGAGTATGGCTTTAAGAGAGGCATGAGTTTAAAATCTTGGGAGAAACTGAGGCTGAAAATCTTTAATGTTCTATTTTACAAGTAGAGTAGATAGTTAGACTTAAAACTATTACTGAAATAGAGAGGAGATGATGATTTCAGTAATGGTTTTAAAGTCCTAACTTTCCCTTTCACTTAAAGCATCTTCGTCAGCCAGTAGCTCATGCTCTTTAAGCATACTCCTCTTATCCGATAGGCGTGCTGCCAGCTTTCATGCATCTGACATGGGAACTCATTCTTCTGAGCCTTTGTTTCTTGGCTCACAAATATTATTTTTAAAAGAAATCCAGGAAGGGAAACTAGTGAACAGCTGCGTGATAAGCAGCACTCAAGCATTAGGTATCAGGCGTAATCCGTCAGAGGATTTGCACTACAAGCCACTGACAGTGCGTTCATAAAGAGATACAAATTTTGAACGGTCGATACTTGTAATATTTTGAAAGGTGTAGCTATTTTTTAAAAACGGGAGCTCGCCTAAATATTTTTTGAAAACTATATTCGTAAGAAATTTTTATTCGCAAACATTATCCATATTTATACTTTTGCACATATAAATTGATTTACTTTCCGCGTTTGGGCGGTTTAGATAACTTTAGTGAAATTCAGAATGAGATCCACCATTTAATCCTTTTAAAAGTTTAACCACATTTCACTTAAAAATTTACATTACATTTAGACTAGCGTCTACGCGAGGTTTTAAAGCTCGTCAGCTTTCAGGCGATCCATATGCCATTCTATTGAGGAACGAGAAGTGACGTTTCCAATTTCGTATCTCACTCGCGAGTCTCGAACCGCTGCTTCTTAATTTTGCTTCTTGTCACTTAAATAATTATTTTTAAAAGCCAGGAGGACTAATCCAGGTGGCTATGTGAACAGCAAAGACTCAAAAGCATTAAGAGGAAAACTCCGGGCTGTTAATCTAATCCGGAAGAATCTATTTTTCGCTTCATATAAATATAAGTGCTTTTTATAAAAGATAACAGTTTTGGACAGTGCTCTTCCGTTACTTCATTACTATTTTCATACAGCCAAAGCTAAATATTGTTGATGGGAACATCTGAAACATGTTAACATACATACCATCATACCATAATTTATTATTTTTTAAAAGAAAAACTCCACGATAATTTTTAATCCACAAAATATTTTCCATATTCTCATTTTTTATACATAAACTCATGTTTGTGAAAATTGCAACACCATGAAGGACGAGTAAGATAAATTTTCAGGAAATGCAAATTAGCGCATGATATGCAAATGATTAGAATTTCAAATCCGTAGCGCATGCGTATGCTGAGCAGCGCCCCTCTGAACGGCGGATGGATCGAATAAATAGACGGCTGTAGCGAGGCGTGTATGATTATCGGTGGTTATCTGCTAGTGGTAAACGTTAGCTCAATCGTTACTTATGCCCTTCGACGGAAGAGAGCGAGATTTAAACAACTTACAGAGTTTGAACGGGGAAGAATCATCGGCCTTCGTGAAGCTGATTGTCTTATCGATGCAGTAGCCGCTCGTGTGCAGCGTAACAGCAGCACAGTGATGCGTCTTTTTGGAAGCAGTGGACGGACGAGTGTCGGACAACTCGGAATCAGGAATGGTCCCCGAAATGTGACGTCAGATCGCGATAACAGACACCTGGTCCTCATGGCGCTGACGGACCGTACAGCTTTCTAGACAATTGGCAGCACAGTGGTCAATAGCTACAGGTGTTTCATTGTGTGCTTCATCAATTCATCGACGTCTGCTGCTGCGTGGACTGCGCGCAAGGACTCTTTTATACAGGATCCACTCTCACGCTAAACCATCGCCGCCTGCGGCTACAATGGCCGCCGCTTCAGCATAGAGACTGGCGTGCTGATTGGCAGCATGTCGTGTTTTCTGACGAATCCGGTTGGTACCATGATGGTCGCCTTCGTGTCAGACGCTATGCCGGTGAACTACCATGATCGAACGCAGTGGACGAACACCTGTAGTTGTGGTCTGGGGTGCCATAGCATATCATGGACGATCTCATGCATAAGAATTGTGGGATCTGAACAGCAACCGGTACAACAGTGAAGTTTTACAGCCCCAAGCTGTTCCCCCTTCAAAGCTTGCCAGGCGCTGTATTTCAACAGGACAATGCCCTCCCTCATATCGCCGGGGACTGTTCAATCCTTCTTTGCAACGCGGCAGGCACAGCTTCTTCCTTGGCCTGTGTATTCCTCCTGAATATGTCGCCGATTGAACATGTGTGGGATTTCGTTGGTCGGCGTCTCGCTCCTGATCCTCGTCCAGTTGTTTCTGCAGACGAACTTTGGGTGCGCATACAAACAATATGGAATGCTCCTTCCCTCAGGCAGACATCCAAAATTTGTTTGACTCCATGCCACGTCGTGTAGCAGCACTTATTGCGGCACGTGGTGGCTACACAAAAATACTGATTCCGATCTTTTGTTATTGTTTGTTTGCTTTGAACATTTAATCATTTTATTTGTAGCACCACCACTCTAAAGCTGTGTATTTATTCAATTTCATTCAATTATGACGATTCCTTGATGGTATTGCAATTTTCACAAACATGAGTATATAAATTGATTTTCATGTTTTGGGCTGTTTAGATAACTTTCATTGAAATTCGAATGACTAAACTTCTATTTATAAGTTAGAGTAGTCCGAGTAAATGGAGTTTTATATTATGTTGCAGTTTTCATAGCATGACACTTTTAAGGGAAGGGCACTATGAGATTCAAAGAGGCCGGATAATTTCATTGAGGTTTTGGAAGTAAGTCTGCAGGATATTCGAGAAGGCTGTGCTCAATAACAAATTGTGATTCTCAATATGACTCAAAGTAAAAGGCTTTTGAGGCTACACACCCTAACTACTCAATTCATCTGAACAATCATTCATTTGTTTACTGGGAGGATCACTCACATTTACTTACCTGGACCATAATCCAGTGATCACCTGGATGATTATCCAACGATTCATCTAGGTGATCATTCAACGATGATCGGGGATGATCAACTAACGATTCATCTATATAATCAATCGGCAGATTGTCTCATGGAGGATCATTATTCAACTATCCACCTAGACCAATCATCTTATAATTCACCTGGATTACCATCAATGTGTTCACCTGGATTACCATCCAATGATTCACCTGGTTGATTATTCAATGATTCATCTGGATGATCATCCAGCTATTTACCTAGATGACCATCTAGCTGTTCAACCGGATGATCATTCAGCGATTCATCTGGATGAAAGCAACCAACAATTCATATCATAACATTGCATTTTAACTAACATTGCATTTTAAACATTGCATTGCATTTTTAATTCAATAACATTTGCATAGTTATTTTCCCTTTATGAATGTTTTTTTATATCTGCTTTTAATTAAATTAAAATGTAGTATTGGTAAAATTATTATAGTGTGCCAGAATTTCTTGGTTCAGGATCTTATGAAGCAGAGATTATTTATTTTAAAAGTTTTTAAATAAAAGTATTTTTTTAAGCTCACATACTTTCATTTAAGAAATGTTTTAAATCTAACTACTTCATTAAAAATTTAATTTTAGCTCAACCAAGGTTGTCAAGCTCATGTTTTGGGGCGATTCACATACTATTTTTAAGAACGAGAAGTGACATTTTTAATTTCGTATCGGTTAATCTAATCCGGCAGAGCGCCTTTCTACTGTTTTTCGCCTCATGTAAATATAAGTGCTTTTCATAAAAAGATAAGTATTGGACAGTCCTCTTCCATTATTTGAAAATGTAGTTATCTTTAAAACAGAAACTTTCTCGAATATTGTTGATAAGATTTTCTGAAACATGTTAACGTATACGCCTTCATACCATAGTTTGTTATTTTAGTCTATAATTTTAAAAAGGCAACTTTGTAAAAAGATTATTATTTATTTCTGCAAAAATATATTCTGCATATTCATAATTTCATGCATATAAAGCTGCTTACAAAGTTTTTATAAACTATATATAACTATTTTTATAAGTTAGAGTGGTCTGGTAAATAAAGTTTTCAATTTTTAAATTAGATAAGCTGGTTTCAGACGTTGGCAACCTTTTTCCTTGAGTAAAGAGCACTATAGATCTAGAGGTCGGAAAGTATTTTTTTTTGAGTTTTGTTTATAGGACCTGAATATCCAAATGCTGCGCATGATATCAAATTGTGATGGCTCCAGAATAACAAGGTT
The DNA here is from genome assembly GCA_021605095.1 of Caerostris extrusa. NCBI lineage: Eukaryota > Metazoa > Arthropoda > Arachnida > Araneae > Araneidae > Caerostris > Caerostris extrusa. Next base: position 4,555 of record BPLR01019359.1, read on the forward strand.
TTAGGTGCAACCTAACTAACAATTCATCTGTACGAACATCCAGCAATTCATATATAAGATAATCAATGATTCACCTGCATGATCAGCAACTATTCACCTAGATTTTCATACTATAATTTACCTTGATGATCAACCACCGATTCATCTTGATAACCATTCAACTACTCAGATATTTATCCGATGAATATTCAGGTATTCATCCAACGATTCAATTTGTTGATCAAACAATTCATCTAGTCGATCATACTCTTCATATGGATGAGAACCCCTTTGATTCACCTGGATGATAATCTAACTATTCACCTTATTGATTGTCCAACTATTCATCTGGATGTGCAAGCGATTGTCAATCTAGAAAATCATCTAAGGACTTTCATGGATGATCATTCAATTATTCATCTAGATAATCACCTATTACTCATCTAAATTATCAATTAAAGGTTCGTCTAGATAACCATCCAACGACTCAAATAATCAACCAACGATCATCCAGATATTCATCAATGATTCACCTGGATCATTAAACAACAATCATCTAGTTGATCATCCAACGATTCATTAAAGTTAATAATAGGGTGCTATTATTAACCGTATTGATCAATCAACAATCCATCAATATAATCCTCCAACGATTCACCTGAACGATCAAACAACAATTCCTCTAATAGATCATCCTACGTTCCATCATGAACATCCAACGATTCACCTAATGATCAACCAATGTTTCACCTGATGATGATCATCTAACTATTCACCTGAGGTTGATCATCCGACGATTCATCTGGTAGGGCAAACAACGATTCATCTAGATAATCATCTAACGATTTTCCTGGAAGATCATTCAGCTATTCATCTAGATAATCACATTATAATTCACTTGAATGATCAATCAACGATTCACCCGTATGACCATCCAACGATTCACGCTGATCAACTACGATTCCTTATTTTAACGATTTGGAGTAACCTTATTACCCATTAATTAAACAACTACCATACAAGATATAAATGAGGTTTTTGAGAACTATTTGTTATTTGTAAGTTATATTTCTAAATAATATATTTTTATTCATACAATATCCTCTATCATTATTTTTTTCTCTATTTTTAATTTTTTCTAAACTGAAAATTTATATTGCATTGTAATGACAAATCTAATCACATCTAAATATATTTATGTCAGTGCTTTCTATGCACAAATAGACAGCAAAAATAGTCATTGTACAAGTGAATGAAATAAAGAAAAATATGGTCATAGTTTGCAGATTCATTTTCCATCCAGTATAATGAGGCCCAAAGGATTATCGTGAAATACCCAACAGCGCCTCATGAGAGGTGGATGAGATTTATTGAATTTTTATTCATTAATTGGCGAGATTTATTGAAAGTTCAACATAGTTAATGGAAGCTACCTATGAGAGGAATATTTTCCATGAAGAACTAAAGCGCAGTGATCAATTAGGATACAGTAATTGTTTAACGTCGTCCCTTATCCATACCTAGGTCTCCTTTTATCATCACTCAATTTCATTTAGAATTTGTTAAATAGATTTCGAACCAAACTATTTCAGTTGCTCAAGGTACTATTCATCAAAATGAAATTGGCTAATTAAGGCTACATGCTATTCATCAAACCATTGCAGCTGATTTGGTTTAGAATTAAAATTCAGATTTTGGATCAACTTAAAAAGCTAACTTGTAATTAAATGTGATGACAAAGAAAATAACAAGTAATCAATATAATCTGTTTAATAAGGTCGTTACTTTTTCTTTAAAATTTAAAATATATTTTAAATAAACTTATTCAAATTATCAATTTTTGGAATCTTATCATATGTATGTAGTATAGAGTGACTTTGAATATGTATTGGTTTGTCAAACCAAACACTCGCTTTTGGTTTGGTAATCTCAAAACAAAAGCAAAAGAACCTCCAAAAACAATATTGGGAATGCGTATTATATTCCTGTAGATCATAATATATTTTCATTGTTTTTAATGAGAAGGATCTTTTGGAATGTCTCACTACGCTTATTTTTTACATATTTTAAGCTATTTAGACCAGAACATACAATTTAGAGTGGCGGCCGTACCACTAACAAACACCCATGCCACAGCCAGGTTTCAAACTTGAAGTCTGATATACCAAACTCCAAAGCACTAACCAATAGGCTTAACTAGGGGAGAGGAAGGTTTAAACCTCGCTGACGACATTTTTATGTTCATTCATTTCAAATTGCATGAGCTGTTGAAGTGCCTCAGCCACCTTTAGTAAAGCTGAATTTATTATACAAAAGTTCTATCTATTGTTAAAAGTTTGTAGTTTACAAATGTCCGGTGTTTGACAATAATGCCTAATTATTTTTGCATCGGTTCTTTGTTTCTTTGTTTCTAATTGTTTTGCATCGGTTCATAAACTACTACTGTGTCCAAAACGTAAATTTCGATTTAAAATTCAAAGGGCTTATAGAATTTCAATTTTTTTTTTAAGTTGATGGCACTGTCCTTGACATCTGTGTGAAATTTGACGTCAAAATATTCATTAGTGTTTCTGTTACGCTTGGTTTTGTGAGACGCTAAAACTTCCAAGAGATTTTTGAAATGTCTGAATTAATTGAGCAAAGAGCTTGCATTCAATTTTGTTTGCGGAAACGCATAGAATGTTGCAGAAGGCATTCGGTGAGAGTTCCTATATCGGAAAGAAATGTTTACAAGTGGTATAAACAGTTTAAAAAGAAGAAAGAGAAAGCGTTGAAGACGTCTATTTACCTTTAGAGACATTGCTGATGATGTTGGAACTTCAAAAGGATAGAGCAATTCCATTTTGGTCCTCAAACTCGTCAAATCTCGATTGGTACCGAAAACACTGAATGCACCAGCTCACACAGCATTGATTTTCGTGACCTTTTCGCCAAAAATGAAAGCCGTATTGTTCCACAACCACCATATTCCCACCGTGCAATCTCTGGTTATTCCCTAACCTCAAAAGACCACTCCGAGGACACCGTTTTGAGTCGAATGAAGAGATTCAACGTGAATCGGCACGCGCTTTGCAGGCCATACCTGCCGATGACTTTTTAGCATGCATTGAGGATTGGAAAAAGTTAGTATAAGTACATTGTGTTGCATTACTTTGAAGGTGAAGAAATAAATTTGAAATAATAAATAAAGAGTTTTTTTGAAAACAATTACTTGGTCTTACTTTTTGGGCACAGTAGTACCATGACTTTTCTTACTAATTTAAATGGAGTGCTACTTGGAAATTCTTTACATGTGAGTATTATTATTCCACCATATAACAAGAATAAGCATGAAAATTCTGTATAAATAATAGACTCTCGTTTGGGTTCTAGATAGAAGAGGGAACAGCAAATGAAGCTAGATGAAGTTTGTTTTACAACTGTGCCGGGGAAAGCTTGGGAATAGAGTAGCTGGTAACCGTCATATGAACAGGGTATTAAGATTAATTATTGTGTACTAAATTTGCTGTAAATTAACTGTGTAATGACAAACAAAGTGAGGTAAAAATTCCATTTATCTTAAGCAATAACAAACAATATTTGTGTATAACTTATCTGCTATTTTTAAAGGATATTTCTTTACAAGGTTGTAATTGTGAAACAAGAATTTTTCCTATATCTTCTTCTTCAATGACGCAACAGCCACATGGTGGGCCAAAGGCAGGTTATGAAAGATGAGAGGTTTTCTTTTTTTACGGGGGTAGGATTGTCATCCCTACAGTCATGTTAAACCGGGACCTAGCATTTAAATTAAATTGCGGCCCACTACAAACATTGATGGCAACGCCGGGATTCGGACCCAAACCCTTTGTTGTCAAAAGGCAGACATTCGGCGATTAGGATCCTTTTAGTAAGCGTATGTGGTGAAAATATAAAGCGTAATATGCTCATATTGGAAAATAAAATACCTTTGGTACTTTACTTCTTTTAACTGCGTAAGGCCATCTGCCTACTGGCAGATTCCGAAGCATAAAAATAATTTTTTTTCAGGGGTAGGTTTATAGTGGGTGCAGTATAGTATGTATAATATGAGTGTAGCCTCACGCCCTACACTCATGCTAGACCGGGGTCTACGGTTTAAAGTAGACTCCGAACTACTACAAGCATACACAGCATCTCAAGTTATAGAAATCGAAATTTGTAGCACCGAACTCCAGTGTGCTAGTCACTCTGCACTCAGACCCGTTTTTCTTATAATAAAAATCATCTTATATTAATGTAATAAATTTTATTTACTATATTCAGTAATCCTGTTCTTATTGTTCTTTAAACAGTGCCTAAATATATAAATTTTGTATTAAGTAGAGTCGAAACTTTCTTTTCAGTCCCTATTTTTGGAACGATTGGATGTTCGATTTGTTTGGAACGATTTGTTTTCTCTCATGTGCCCCCTCCCCGGGGAGGATATATTTGTTTCCAAATGTAACCCCAAAATTCAATGTCCATCTCTAATCTGTAAGCGATTCATAAACGGAAATTACTAAACCCATCGATTTTCAGCGAAAAAAATTACACTTCCTTACTTTAGTATAATACTGCTCTCAACTACACTGAAGTGACAAAAGTCATGGGATACCTCTTAATATCGTGTCGGCCCTCCTTTCACCCGGCGAAGTACAGCAACTCGACGTGGCATGGACTCAACAAGTCGTTGGAAGTCTTCTGCAGGAATATTGAGCCATGCTGTCTCGATAGACGTCCATAATTGTGAAAGCGTTGATGGTGCAGGATTTTGGGCACGAACAGATCTCTCGATGATGTCCCATAAATGCTCGATGGGATTCATGTCGGGCGATCTAGGTGGCCAGATCATTCGTTGGAATTGTCCAGAATGTTCTTCAAACCAATCGCGAACAGTTGTGGCCCGGTGACATGGCGCATTGTCATCCATAAAAATCCCATCGTTGTTTGGGTACATGAAGTCCATGAATGGCTGCAAGTGATCTCCAAGTAACTGAACATAAGCATTTCCAGTCAATGTTCATGTTTGGTCCAGTTGCACCCAGAGGACCAAGTCCATTCCATGAAAAACAGCCCACACCATTACGGAGCCACCACCAGCTTGAACAGTGCCTTGCTGACAGTTTGGGTCCATGGCTTCGTGGGGTCTGCGCCACATTTCGAACCCTACCATCAGCTCTTACCAACTGAAATCGGGACTCATCGGACCAGGCCATGGTTTTTCCATTCATCTAGGGACCAACCGATATGCTCACGTGCCCACGAGAGTCGCTACAAGCGATGTCGTTCTGTCAGTAAAGGCACTCGAGTCGGTCTTCTGCTGGAATAGCCCAAGAAAGCCAAATTTCTCCGCACAGTTCTAACAGACAAGTCCCTTGTACGTCCCACATTGATTTCTGCGGTTACTTGACGCAGTGTTGCTTGTCTGTTAGAATTTACGACTCTTTTTTGCAGACGTCGGCGGTCTCGGTCGTTAAGTGCAGGCGGTCGACCACTGCGCTGTCCATGATGGGATGTTATGCCTGAAATTTCATAGTTTCTCTCGGCACAATCTTGACACAGTGGATCTGGGAATGTTGAATTCCCTAACGATTTCCGAAATGGCATGACCCATGCGTCTAGCTCTAACTAACATTCCGCGTTCAAAGTCTGTTAATTCCTGTCGTGCGGTCATCATCACGTCAAAACCTCTTCACATGAATAACTTGAACAGAAATGAAAGCTCTGCGAAAGCACTGCGCATTTATACCTGTTCTACGCGATGCTACTGCCATCTGAAAATTTGCATATTGCTATCCCATGACTTTTGTCACTTCAGTGTATATACCAGTGATATATTTATGTTTCCTCAAAATCAATAAATGTAATTTACTTGTAATAAAATGTATCCCATCAAATACTGCAGCAAAAGATGACCCCAGAATTGTTTATTGTTTTGCTTCGACATGCGTTCTATTCGCTGCGGCAGCGTGAAATATTCGGGATGAGATATTGAATCATGTATGGAGATTCCCCACTCTAAAAAATTAAGTAGAGCAGACCACATTTCAGGTTTTATTACTGCATTTGAATTCGACACTCGCAAAAAAAATTTATAGAGTCGCTGTTCTACTTCAAATGAATGTGTTTTGCTTTTACATAAATACACGGGTTGTGTTTGCAATATTTTTCCATCTTAGAAGAAGCTGTATACTTTTTTCTGTTTTCATTCGGTAACAAGAGTTTCATTAAAATTAGCGAATAACATAGTATAGCGTGTAAAATATATTATGGCACGAAATGATGGAATTTAATTTTGATATATAATTCTGTGCATTTTTGAAGTAAATTTAATACTAAATAACATTTTTTCTTATGGAATGTAAATACTTTTGTCTGAAATTTAAGAATGAAATGTATTAAATTTATAAAATATCGATTGCAATGTGTGCCGCAGTTCCCTATAATTTATGGTGGGGTAGCCTTGTGTAATAAATGAATTCAGATCGAAATTGAAGTTCGAACAAGTTGCTTTATATGGACATGATAAATCAATTGCTGTTACTGATGGAAGAGTGTATAGAGTTCTATGAGCTAGGTGACATATATTTCTGTCTCGAAGCCCGGCTTAGCAGAGGATTCTTGTAGGGTTTCTGAATTCCATTAAACAGCAGGCCATGGTACAGCTGTAGAGCGCTGGCAGTGGAACTGACAACTCCTGCCCGCAGAACGAAAATATCACATCTCTCGAAATCTGCCAGTAAGCTGATAGGCGTGGCCTACCATAGAGATGTTGAAGCAATGAAGTAGAAGAGTTATTCTTACCATTTTAACAATACCCATGATGTAGGGGTCATCATATCCTCCTAACACAAAGTGGGTCACATGTCGGGACCAGACGGCTCACTGAAGAGCGCTCTGGCTCTAGGTGCCTTAGGCTTCGACGATGCCATGGATATATGTAGTGCTTCGGAATCTACTTTCAACCATACGTCGTTGTCTAACATGACTGTAAAGCGTTGGGCATCAGGTCGACAACCCTACCCCGTAAAATGTAAACATCTTGTGTTTCGAAATCCGCCAGTTTTTGAAGCCAGACTTGCCCCACCTAGGAGATGTTGCGCCAGTAAAGAAGAGGAATACTCAGTATTCTTGTTATTGCTATTTTTAAATAATGCCTTAATTTTAGAATATTCAGAATTAATCCTTTCTTTCAGTACCTCACATTGGGAATTTCCGTTGGTGATTGTGAGAACGTGTTAAAACCTCTCACATTGATAACCATATTGCATAATTTAATTATAGATGGTTTTCTTCCATATGGCACCCACATGGGAGTGTGGTATTCGTTTCTAAATGTCCCCCCAAATTCAATACCCCACTCTAATCGCGAAGCGATTTGTAAGCGGAAAACACTAAACCCAAACGAAAAAAAATTTCATCTTTTCTTAAAACAGTTCAAACCATATAACCATGATATTTAAGTTTCATATAAATCAATAAATGTAATTTACTTGTAATAAAACGCATTCTATGAAACACTGCAGCAAAAGATGATCGCAGAATTGCGCATTGTTTTGCATCGTTATGCATTCCATTCGCTGCGGCAGCGTGAAATATTCTGAAGGAGATATTGAATCCTGCATGGAGATTCGCCACTCTGAAAAATGAAGTAGAGCAGACCGGGAGGCCGCATCTCGAGTTTTATGACTGCATTTAAATTTGACACTCGCTCAGAAATGTATAGAGTCGCTGTTCTACTTCAAATAAATGTGTTTTGCTTTAAATAAATATACAAGTTGAATTTGCAATATTTTTTCCAACTTAGAGAAGGCTTTGTACTGTTTTCTGTTTACATTCGGTATCAAGAGTTTGAATAAAAAAATAGCGACTAACGTATGCATATAAAATATTGTATGGCAAGAAAGGATGGGATTTAATTATGACGCATAATTTTCTGCAATATTGAAGTAAATTTAATATTAAATAAAGTTTAATATTTGATTTAATTTTAATTTAAAAATTAATTGTATTGAAATATTGATTTAAATGTGTGTGGTAATATCTAACAATTTATTGCACGACTTGGATGGAGTAGTCTTGTGGATTTCCGACTTATGACAAAAGTTGTTCAGTTCAAAACTGAATACTGGACATTGACATGGAAAATCATTGTGTCGACCTAATGGACAAGTGACTAGCGTTATGGCGCTTAGTTCCTTAGGCTCGGGTCACGATATTTCCATGGTTCTGAATACATCTTAAATAGATCCCTGTTTAATGCGACTGTAAAGCCCTCAGGGCCGATAACGTAGAAAAAAAAACATCTTCTCTCTCGAAATCTACCTGTAGGCAGACAGGCGGGACCCCACCACGGTGTTGTCGCATTAATCAAAAAGATTTGTTCTTATATTTTTATCACATTTATATCACATTCGCCTAATAAGCAGTAGGTCACATGATGGGGCCTCATGGCCGACTGAATAGCTTTCTGGCTCTAGGTGCCATAGACTTCGGATTCGAACGTCCCGGCGGTGCCGCGGATGTTTGTAGTTCTCGGATTCCGCGTTAAACCGTAGGTCCCGGTCAAATTTGACTATAGAGCGTAGGAAGTAGGGTTTCCATCACTACTCCGTAAAAAGAAAACATCTCCTGACTCGAAATCTGATAATAGGCAGATGGCTTTAGCTCACCCTAGGGTTGTTGCGCCAATGAATTAGAATATGCAATAATGTTGTTAATGATGTTTTTTAAAGAAACCCTAAAAATTTTAGCTTTAGAATATGTAGAATCAAACCTTTATTTTCAGTCTCTATTTTTGGAAATGTCCGCTGGGGATTGTGAGAACGTGTTAAAACCTCTCACATTGATAACCATATTGAATAATTGACTATACAGTGTTTTCTCCCATATGGTATTTGTTTCTAAATGTCACCCCAAAATTCAATGTCCCTCTCTAAACGGTAAGCAATTCATAAGCGAAAATCACTAAAATCATTGATGTCTAACGAAAATAATTTTTTTATCTTTTCTTAACTTGGTATAAAACGGTTTAAACTACATATCGGTGATGTTTAAGTTTTCTGTAAATCAATAAATATAATTTTCTTGTAATAAAATGCATCCTATCAAATATTGCAGCAAAAGATGATGCCAGAATTAAGTATTGTCTTGCATCGTAACGTGCGGCAGTGTGAAATATTCGGGATGAGATATTGAATCATGCATGGAGATTCACCACTCTAAAAATGAAGTAGAGCAGACCGGAGGCCGCATTTCAAGTTTTATGACTGCATTTAAATTCGACACTCTGGCTCAAAAATGTATAGAGTCGCTGTTCTACTTCAAATAAATGTGTTTTTGCTTTTACATAAATACACGGGTTGTATTTGCAATATTTTTCCATCTTAGAGGATACTCTATACTTTTTTTTGTTTGCATTTGGTATTATGAATTTGAATAAAAACAGCAAATAACATAACACTGCGTGTAAAATATAGTATGGCACGATGGTGGAATTTAATTGCCATGTATAATTTTGCGTATTGTTGAAGTAAATTTAATAATTAATAATATGTTTGTGTTATGGAATGTAAAATATTATTCCTTCACTTTTTAAGAATGAAATATATTAAAGTAATAAAATATGGATTTAAATGTCTGTTGTACTTTCCTTTAATTTATTGCAGATTTGTATGGAGTTTTCACTCTTGAAATATACCAGTAAGCAGACAGGCTTTATCCACGTGGGTGCTGCCACGCCAATCAAAAGACTGTTTTTTCTTTTTAATTTTTAATGGTTATGACATCCGCCTAACACACGGTAGGTCACATATTGGGGCCTGGTGAGGACTGATTAGCGATCTGGCGCTGGGTGCCATAGGCTTCGGATTCGAATCCCGACGGCGCCATGGATGTTTGTAGTGGCTCGGATTTCATTTTAAACCGTAGGTCCCGGTCTAACATGACTATAAAGCGTAGGCAGGTAGGGTTGAAACCACTACTAGGTAAAAAGAAGGCATCTTCTGACTCGAAATCTGACGGTAGGCAGACGATCTTGGCCCACCATGGATCTTTGGTATGAATTATGATGATGATATTCAGTACTTTAGTTATTGCTGTTTTCAAAACAATAACGAAAATTTTAATTTTGAATAAATAGAATCGAGCCAATTTTTCAGTTCCTACCTTCGGGAAGATCCGATGGCGACTGTGGCAACGGGTGAAAATCGCATAGTTTGACAGTACAGAATTTTCTCCCATGTGACACACACATGAGGAAAGAGTATATGTGTCTAGATGTACCCCAAATTCAATGCTTTTCCCTAATAGGTGAGCGATTCATTTGCGGAAAATACTAAAGTCGTGGATGTCCAACGAAAAAAAAAAATCTTTACCATTCCTTACCTTGGTATAATACGGTTTAAATTATATATCCATGATATATTTAGATTTCTTAAATCTAAATATATCTCTTAATCTTGTAATAAAATGTATCTCATCCAATATTGCAGTAAAATATGATCCCAGAACTTGCGTATTGTTTTGCTTCGATACGCATCCCATGCAATGCGGTAGCGTGAAGTATTCGGAATGAGATATTAAATCATGCATGAAGATTGACCAATCAATTGGAGATTGACCACCAATGAAATAGAGCAGACCCGAGGCTGCATTTCAAGTTGAATTCAATCAATGAATAGGTTGTTGAATTAAAATTACAAAAATCCAAATTCAAGAATACAAAGTGAAATATTCAAATTCATTCAATGAAAAATTTATTGAACTCAAAATCTTTTAGCAGTTTTATTTGTCTTACTTTACTGAAATGTTTTCTATTTGCGAACCAATGTTAATTTAACAGACTAACAGCTTGTTTATTTAGTCAATATTTTTAATAGCTTCTTTTCAACATCATGTTTATTTTACTAATTTTTGCATGCATTTCTATAAAATGATACTCATATAAAAAACATAAAAAGATAATCTTTCCTAATAACAATACTTATTTGTGTGTGTTATTTTACAAAAAAATACTATTATTCATTATATTATGTAACAAAAAAAAGTCTTAACTGTAAAATATATTTTAAATTATGAAATGTAGTTTGCTATTCTGTTGGAATATTTTCTTTATTTCACTATGTTGTTGAAATCAATCAGTGAATATGTTGTTGAATCAAAATTACAAAAATACAAATCAATTATATAAATTCAATCAATGATTAAATTGTTGAATTTAGAATCGTTTGCCTGTTTAATTAGCTTTAATTTTTATAAAGATTTTTATTGAGAGTCCAAGTCATAAATATACCATTACCAATCTAATCTCGTTAGCAGCATATTTATTTAGTTTTATTAGTTTAGTCAATATTTCTACCCACTTTTAACCAGTTCCTGTTTAACAGCATATTTATTTTACTACCTTATATATGTATATCTATAAAATGATAGTTTTATAAATATATAATAAATTAAAAGGTATTCTTTTCTAAGAACAGTTTAATCATTTTTTTTCTTACATTCTATTATCAAAAAGCTTATCTGTTAGAAAATTTTCCTTATTTCCTTAGAAGATTAATGCGTAATGGATAAATATTTATGTCGCATGAAATTGAAAACGATGTTTCTTTGAAAAACAATAAATCTTAAAATATTTCTGAAATATTAACAAGTAATGGAATATTACATTAATATTTGATTTAGTTTAAAAGTATGGAAATTTCAGGCAATTGAATTTCATCTTTAAATTTATGTATTCCCTGTTTTTGTAATGGGTTTAAAGAATAATAATAAAGATTTTATTTCTTCAGAAAATATTTTAATAATGCTTACATTACATTTTAAAAGAGCAAAATAAATTATTTTATAAACGATCTTTCAAATTCAGTGAATTTCTTGTGTTTTGTTTATACGTAACCAAATATCTTACAGAACAAACAGTATACTTAATTCCCATTACAATTTTTGATTTTTCATAACTTTTACATAAAATAATTTAATACCATTTTATGTAAATATAGTATAGTTTCGCTTTTTATGATTGAAAGACAATATGTTTGCCGTAAGTCGCGAATACAGATGCCTTCATTATCTTTAAGATAATACATTATGATTTTAATATTTATGATACAATTTTTATTACATAAAAGAAATTTGAAACAAACTTTTGAATTTTTCTAATAACAGAAACATAAAATAAATAATAAAAAAAAAATACATAAAAAGATATATTCCGCTGTTTACATATAAAATTGATAATTTAATGCAAGAACAAAATGCATAACAGCAATCTTAAAAAATAAAAGACGAAAAAAAGTATCAATGAATTATATTCAGGCAATAATTTATGTTCATCGGTTATCGTTCAAAACTGAAAAAAATAAAACTTATTAAATATATTTAAAAATTAAAAAAAAAAAAATAAAGAAACCTGTAGAATTGCGAACGATTTTCTTTTCTTGTAAAACCATATTTTCATTTTGAAATAAAATTACCTTTGCTTTCACCAGACGAACATTTTCAACAAAATTTTATTTAGTTATTTAATTATTTAATTACTAGCTCTCGAAGGGGTTTAAAATAAATAATATGTATTAAATAAATATTATATATACTATTAAAAAATTGCGTAACAACGATCTTAAACAGTCTAAGAAAAAAAAATATTAATAAAACATATGAGAGAAATAAATTATTTTCATCAGCTAACGTTCCAAATTGAAAACAGATAAAATAAAGATATATATAAATTTAAAAAAAAATTATAGAATTCCAAACGATTTTCTTCTCATGGAAAATCACATTTTCATTAATTTTGAAATAAAATTATCTTTGCTTTCATCAGACGATCTTTTTGAACAATATTTCATTATTAGTTATTTGATTATTTAATTGTTAGCTCGTGAAATTTTAAATAGATAATAGGTATTAAATAAATATTATGTATATTATTATAAAATCGCGTAAAAAACCAAATTAAACAACAAATAGAAAAAAATATATATAAATCATATGGATGCAATACATTATGTTCATCAATTAAAGTTGAAAACAGAAAAAAGAAACCCGATTAAATAAATTTAAAAATAAAATATGAAAATAATGTAGAATTGTAAACGATATTTTTCCTCAGAAATATCTTTTATCGTTGAAATGAAGTTATCTCCGATCTCACCAGATGATCCTGTAAAACGATTTTATGTTAATTAATTTTATAATTAAAAATTATTAGCTCTTGTAAGAAAGGAATTTAAAATATTATTCATAAAAAAAAAAACTTGTGAAAGAAAATGGGATATAAAATATTACAACTGGCATTAGAATTTTCAAAATTTAATGTGGTCAAGGACACCAAAATAGTAAAGTAACAGGAAGTAAAACTAAATAAAAATATTTAAATTTAACAGTATGCCCAATTTTAATAATACAAGTAGTATTGGTATTTAGTATTGATTGTTTTCAGGTTATTTGCATAAAATAAATTCACCATTATTGTGGTCATCACAGGAGATGCCATACTTCAAAAAATTTTACCTCCACAATTTTGAATAAGGGCAACCAAAGATACCATCTGACCCATATCCTGCTTACAATTTCCTCCAACATTTTGGCAAAACTTTCAAGACAGCGGATATATCCTTCCCATTATTCCTCTAAACACATAATTTTAAATAAAAATAAATGTAATAATAAAATACATTTTAAATAAAAAATATGTTAAAGTACGCATAATTTCGATAATACAACGCTATTAGCTATTTTCACGCAATTTCTTCATTTTGCAACAACACTATGGTGAGTCAAGGCTGTTTACCAACAAACGGATTTCGAGACAGGAGATATTTTGTTTTTACGGTAGCGTTGTCGGTCCTATGCCATATCAGACCGGGACTTAAGGTTTAAAGGATTTCGAACCACTACATATATAAATGGTGCAGCTGGTTATCGAATCCGAAACCTGTGATACCGAGCACCAGAGCGGATAGGGTCTTTCACTTAATTTGAATAGAAGAAATTCGGCATTATTATGGACATCACATGGGATTGACGCCTTTAACCAAAATTTTGCCACCAAATTTTGAATGAGGACATTCAAAGAAGTCATCTTCGCTCAATGATGGCCTCAGACCCATATCCAACTTATAATATCATCCAGCATTTTGAAAAAACTTTCATGACAACGGATTTATCATTCCATTATACCTCCAAAAAAAAAAAAACATAATAATAAAATAATTTTAAATAAAAATTTGTTAATTTAACAGCATTCAAAATTTATGTAATAAAAGGTTATTCGCGATTATCATGTAATTTCTTTTTATTTTCACAATAGCCCCATGGGATCCAAAACTGTTTTGTCTACTGACAGATTTTCAGACAGCAGATGTTTTTTACGGTGGGGAAGAGGGGGGAGGGGGTTCTCAACCCTACTCCCAACGGTCATATTAGATCGGGACCTACGGTTTAATGTGGATTCATCACAAAAACAACCATGGACGAACTGGTACTGAACCCGAAAACTGTGGCACGAAGCGGCAGAGTGATAGTCGCTCGGCCATCAGACCTTCACGTAAATTGAAGAAATGGAATTCGACATTATTATGGACATCGCAGAGTGTTGCTTAATTTAAACAAAATTTGTCCGTCAAATTTTGAATGAGGGCATACAAAGATGTCAACTGGATCATTGATGGCGTCGAAACCATATCCACTTTACAATATCCTTCATCATTTTGGCGAAATTTGAAGACAACGAAATTATCCATTTTTCCTATAGACATATTTTTTTATTGCTTGGGTTTTCTTTCCGGTTCTGCTAGTTTAATAACCCATTATGCTAAATCCCAAAATTCAAAAACCCGTATAATATCGGCGCATCGAATTTTAAGAAAACGCCATTCCTTTGATAGCCATAGAAATTTCCTGAAAAAAATGTCTTCATCACTTGAAAAAAATCACGTACTCTTTTACGAACAATTAATGAGAGACATCATTTACACCACACCTAAGTACCACGCAAATGACCGTCTCAATTTATTAATGCATTACACATTAAAATCACGTCTGGATTTACATGGCGAGGTTTTACTAATCTGAACATATTGTGTATTTAATGGGTTGAATTTTGTGAAGTATTATTTATTTTATAGGACATAAAACTCCGTACGGAGCATTACAGTAAACCTTTTCCATTTTTGAAAGATGAAAAAGTTGCAGCGAGAAAATGATTTTTTTCTTCGAAGTTCCCGATTATTTGGGTGCCAGCTGTTTCAGCGTCACGGGTCTCTGTGATTACTGGAAAAATCTCATTTCTTGTAGAGAGTACGTTGCGAGATTTCTCCTCTTGGAAGACTTTGCTAATGCGTATTTTATGTACTTTACACGGAAAGATTTTCAAAGAGCTGAAACTTCATAGCAGTCAATATTTGATGGAAAAGATGGCAATAAAGTTTTTGCTGTCTCTGCCTTCTTTTAATTTTTGCTTTTGTGCAAGTTAATGGACTTAATACCACCGCTTTATGAAAGGAGAGAGTTCTAACCTTGTCATTCAAGTAAATGTTAAGGGAATTCTGGGATAAAATAGTTAGATAATTCGATATTTTATTTATCCTTTGTGTTTGTTTAAATACAAAGGCAGGATAATGAAGTTTAAGCATTTGATATTTAAATTAATTCACGACGTTTATATACTATTAAGGTTTTGAAAGGTGAATAGGAAGGAATTCCTATTCCTTCAGAATAGTAAAGGAGATTATTCCTTCAGAATAGATTACGACCTTAAATTTAGGTTTTTATATGCTATTATGTTTTTTGAAAGATAATGCTTAAATCTAATCCCATTCAAGCTTTGAATTTCTTTAAAAATTGCATCAAAATAAAATAATTTTATTTAATATTTAAAAATTCAATGAATCTTATTAGGATTATGTTATCTACAATTTTTAAAGGAAATATTGCATTATTCTTTAAAGAAATTTAAAATTGATTTTTTAAATTCCCTTCAAAGGATAATGTAATATATGTATTACTTTTCCTTTCCTTCCTATTAATTGTCTTTTTTTCTGTGAACTGTTCCTTCAATATAGCAAAAGGAGATTATTTCTTCAGAATAGTCCATGGCCTTAACTTTACATTTATATGCTATTCAGTTTTTTAAAGGTGGTACAATGTTTAAATCTAACCCCATGTCATTCTAGCTCTGAAATCCATTAAAAAATTTATCTAAATAAAATTATTTTATTTCATGTTTAAAATTTAAATAAAGCTAGTAAGACTTATGTAACCTAAATTGTTTTACATTGCTACAGGAATGATGGTGAATTAATGGATATAATTCATTATCCTTTTAAAAAGAAATTTAAAATTTAATTTCCCATTTTATATTTCTTTAAAAGAATAATGTAATATATCAATTACTTTACTTTCCTTCCTATTAATCAATAGCAAAGAAGATTATTCTTTCAGAATAGCGCATGACTTTGACTTTACGTTTATATACCATTATGTTTTTGAAAGGTGATTCAGGGTATAAATCTGACCCCAAGTCATTCAAGCCTTGAAGTCCATTAAAATTGCATCTAAATAAAATAATTTTTAGTTTTTATATTTAAAATATCAATGAATCTTGTAAGGATGTTATCTACATTTTTAAAAAAGTAAATTAAAGGAAATATTGCATTATCCTTCAACGAAATTTAAAATTGAGTTTTTTACTTTAAATTCCCTTGAAAGGGTAAAGTAATATATATATTACTTTTCCTTTCTTTCCTCTTGATCCTCCTTTTCTGTGAATTATTCCTTCTGAATAGTTCACTAATAATTATCCACAATAAAATTTAAAATTGAATTTTCCATTTTAAATATCTTTCAGAGATAATGTAATATATGTATTTATTAATTGTCCTTCCTATTAATCAATAGAAAATGAGATTATTCCTTCAGAACAGTTCACGAGGTTAACTTTATATTTACATGCTATTAAGTTTTCTAAAGGTGATACAGGTTTTAAATCTAACCCCATGTCATTCAATCTCTGAATTCTATTAAAAATTGCATCTGCATAACATAATTTTAATTCGTATTTAAAATTTAAATGGAGCTTACAAGGTTTATTCAAACATTTACCTACCTTAACTAAAGAATTACTTACATTTTTTTTTTTAAAGAAGAATGGTGAATTAATGGATATATTGCTTTATCTTTTAAACGAAATTTAAATTGAAAATTCAATTTTAAATATATTTTAAAGGAAATGTATTTCTTTTGAAGAAAAAAAAAAAAATATATTTTCCAATTTTTTCTTTTCCAATTTATCCATTTTACATCCTGCAATGTAAAAAAAAGGTATTTTTTAATAAATACTTTTGTTTCGAATGAAAAAAATCAAAATTGTTTTATATGCCTATAAACATGCATATCTATTGAAAAATGTATAAAATAGTTTCTTATAAAATCATTTATTTTATACATATTTATTATTTTTCCAAACTTATAAATTTTAATATTTCTTCAAAATATCTATCATATTTTAAACACAGAGGAGAGAAACATAATTTTAATTAAATGTGATTCCTTTTTTTTTTGAAGAATAACCGATTTATAACTCAAAATTAAATCATAATTTTGCATTTAGTGCATTGCAGACAATTTTTTAAATTTTATTTTTCAATTATTTATTTTTGTATGTTAGTTTCTTTTTCAAGACTTAGAATTAAAGGAATTACAATGGATAAAAAATTTATCCATTTTATTTTTTTATTTATTATCCGTTCTATTTAAAAAAAATATCCAATCCATTTATCCATTTATCTAAGCGTCTAAGACTGGATGGAAAAAAAGGCCAATCACATCCCGGAAAATTCAGTGAGATACCTGACAATGTTATTTAAACCACATACATTTTAGTGGAAGTGGCAATTAGTCAAGGCCATTGAAAACATCATTTCCCTAAAAGTTTTTTAAAATATAATTTAATACGATGATAGTTATTTTTATCGAAAATAATTTCAACCCATCATCAAACGTTATATAAATACAGGGTGTATCAATGCCCTCTTACAAATGTGTGTATAGATATAAGGTGGATAGAGACCGCACAAAATCACGTAGCAATGGTGCTTCACGTTTTCTTTGATAATATAGATAGATAGCATTGTAAAAATCTTCATTTCATATACAGTAGTTGTAACATAACTATCATACATCACGGAAAACAACATATACGCATGTGGCTTTTGAGTGCACTGGAAGAGAAACAAAGAGTTTTTGTAAACGTAACAACATCCGTTAATGTATACTCCTAACGCTACCAGTAAGTGTCTGAAATTGGTTTATGTAGTCAGCCTTGTGAGTTGTGAAAAAGTAGTACGAATTAGAAGTACCTAGAAGTCAGCCTTCTTGAGTCGTGAAATAAATAGTACGAATAAGAAGTACTAGAAGTCAGCCTGCGTGAGTCGTGAAAAAATAATACAAATTAGAAGTACTAGAAGATAGACTTCATGAATCGTGAAAAAAGTAGTACGAATTAGAAGTACTAGAAGGCAGTCTTCATGAGTCGTGGAAAACTAATAAGAATTAGAGTACTAGAAGTCAGCCTTCATGAGTCGGGAAAACTAAGAAGAATTAAAAGTACGAGAAGTCAGCCTTCATGAGTAGTGAGAAAAAAATAGTACGAATTAGAAGTACTACAAATCAGCCATCTTGGATCGTGAAAAAATAGTACGAATTCATGATATGGGAGGTGAAGAGTTTAGGTTTGTACTGAATAGTCCAAACTTCTATCTATAAAAGCACAAGAAGGTTGTTTTGCCAGTTAGTACGCAGATAGCCTTATCAAAAACAAACATTATAAATAGCGACTTAGTTTGTCTTCCGTGTTAATTTTCACTTAGTGAGAAAAGTACCCATGTTTGATATTTAAAAACAAAATAAATGCCGTTAAAAATAAAATAATACGAAATTCTTAGATTGTTCTAATATGCTATAATTTTTTTTTATTCAAATATAATTAATTCAGAAACAAATGAAAATCTTGTTAGTTTTAGTATGTAAAAAATTATTCTAGTTATTTTTCAACTTAAAATCATTAATGTCTCAATTTTAAGAAATAATAGTTTAAAAGTTTCTTTTTATATACTAGAAAAATAACCTTTAAATAAGAATTACTAATCGAATTATCACGAAAATATTATAACAAATCATTTTAAAGATAATTTCCATGATGTTTCAATTTTTTTTTTTGAACAATTTTTTTTTTTGAAGTAATTGTATACATTTGTGCCCTATTTTTAGAGAATTTTTTATCGAAAAAAAAGGTGGCTATCAGTGAAAATTGCATAGGAAATTAATATACAACAATATTAAAAATATCTACACAGCATTAAAATTTCCAAAATATGTGAAGTTTAATAAACTTTGCATATTTTCACAAAAAAATGTTCTCTAAATCATTTATTCTGAATTTTTCTGTTTGTATTATTAGCCCATATCATCTCATATGTTAGTAGTTAGTATTTAATAGTAAAAAAAATTACAACTTCGAAAAATTCGGGCCGAAAGCTAGCTATTTAAGATTATTGAAGAAAAAGGGCAAATGGCAGCTTCCGAAAGATAATATGTCTTCTTTTTACGGGGTAGGGTTGTCGGTCCTACAGTCATGTTAGATCTGACCTACCGTTTAAAGTAAACTCTGAACCACTGCAAATATCCATTGGCAACACCGGGACTCGAACCCTAAACCTGTGGCATCAAAAGCTAGACACTCGACATCAGGCTCTTTTAGCAAGCTTATGTGCTGAAATTAGAAAGCGGAATTGCCTCATATTTGACAATAACATAAGATGCTTCGGTACTTTATTTCTTTAACGGCCCAAAGCTATCTGCCTTGGTTAGCTAGAGATAATCAAACATGAGATGATTTTTTTACGGGGTAGGTTTGTCAGCCTTGGGCACAAGAGTCATATTAAAACCAGGATCGACGATTTAATGTAGATTCCGAACTACTACAAGCATCTATGGCCCGTCAGGGTGAAGAACCCGAAACCCGTGGCACCGAGTACCAGAAAACTAGTTACTCGGCCATCAGTCCCCATTTTTCTTATAGTAATGAGGATCAGGATTAATCACCAATTTTTTAAATAATAAATTTTATTTACTATAGGAACGAAGAGCCGTGCAGTCAAAAGCTCTACAGACCGGGACCTGCGGTTTAAAGTGGATTCCAAAACCATTACAAACACGAAGCTTATTGCACCTAGCACCAGATCGCTTATCACTCGGCCATCAGGTCCCAACATGTGACCTACCGCGTATTAGTTGGCTGTGATAACCATTACATCATGGGTAAGATGAAAAATGTAAGAATAACTATTTTTTCTTGATTGGTGCAACAGCGCCATGATGTGTCACGGATTTAGTGACAGCAGATATTTTCTTTTTTGCGGGTATGTTTGTCAGCCTCTACGCCCTACAGTCATATTCCCGACCGGTCCCTCTGATATACGGTGGATACAGAATGACTACGGGCATCCACGGTAACACCGCGACTCTATCCAGAAACCTATGTTATCCAGAGCCAGAACGTAGTCACTAGGCTATCACGCCCACCTACTGAGTTACCCTGTCAGCCTCCAGCATTTTATCAAGTTTCGAACCTAAGGCCTTTTATTATAACTCGGAAATTACCAAAGCCTGTTTCATCCCTGTCATGCAATGGATTATTGGAAACTAAGACGCACATTTAAATCGATATTTTATTACTTTAATACATTTAATTCTTAAATTGGAGGAATAGTATTTTACATTTCATGACACGGAAATAATAGGTTAGGCAAAAAGAAATCCATTATTTATACGTGAACTTCAAGACTTTGTTTAACATATTTCGGATTACCAATTTTGGTTAAATATGCACCGTTTTGTTGCCATTTAAAAGGTAGCTTCATAATGCCTCTCGCATAAAAATCCTCGTCTTTATTTGCGAAAAACTCTAGTAATCGATTTTCACACTTTTCTCTTGATGCCAATTATATTTGATTGATGATCTCTGACGACTGCTAACATGCCGATAAATTTCGATTATTTCTGTGATTTTATCAACATTTTCGACGACGGCCCTAATTGTACGAAATTGGCTATTACAGTATCAGGACCATAAACAACATTCACAAATTCAGAAGCCTGGCTTGCATTTTCGCCTTTATCAAAGAAAAAAATGTAACATTTACCGAATTTTCTCTTTATTGACTACCATTTTAACACCCTGAACTCACAACTGAATAGACCGAACAAAAAACAGCAAAATAATTTTTTAGTCCGAAATGTCACTTTTTCAATGAACATATCTATAATTGATTGATCGGTAATTCACGAAATATAGATTACTACAGCCATCTACCGAAACAATAATGGATTTATTTTTCCCTAACCCAATATTATTTAGCGTTAAATTTAGTTCAATATTGTACAAAATTATACATCAGAATTAAATTCCAACATTTCGTGCCATAATATATTTTACACGCTTTACTACATTATTCGCTATTTTTATTCAGACTCTTGATACCGAACGTAAACAGAAAAAAAGTATACAACCTCTTCTAAGATGGAAAAATATTGCAAACACAACTCTTATATTTATGTAAAGCAAAACACTTATTTGAAGTAGAACAGCGACTCTATACATTTTTGCGCGAGAGTGTCGAATTCAAATGCAGTAATAAACTTGAAATGCGGCCTCCGGTCTGCTCTACTTCATTTTTTAGAGTGGTGAATCTCCATGCATGATTCAATATCTCATCCCGAATATTTAACTCAGCGCATAGAATGCATATTGAAGCAAAACAATACGCAATTCCGGGATCATCTTTTGCTGCAGTATTTGATGGGATACGTTTTATTACATGAAAATTACATTTATTGATTTACAGGAAGCTTAAATATATCCAGGAATGGGCAAATGGAATGGGCAATGGGTTTAAACCAGGAATGGGCAAACTACGGCCTGCAGGGCCAACTCCGGCCCACCGGAAAATTCTATCCTGCCCGCAGATGGAATTTTAATTTGCCGATTTTGTAAATATGCCAAATTTAGAGTTTTGCGGATCATTATCCAAAGTAAGTTTCACAAATTTACTATCTCACTCTCAGAAAATCAGCGCTGTGTTTGCTTCATCTTATATATGTGAACAAATGTTTTCAACTATGAAATTTAGAAAGAACTATTTCAGAAGTAGATTGACAGATGATCATCTAGTCTCGTTCCATAGAATCAGTCCATCTCACTTCGAACTTCAATGTAAGGAACTTTTAAAATTAAATCGCAATTTCATTCCTCTCGGTAACTATATTTAAATTATAATGCTTGTATACTGTTTTTAAAATTTTAGAAAAATTTATCTTGACCCGCCAAACTTTTTTTTTTTTGATTTTTGGCCCGTGACCGAAAAAGTTTGCCCATCCCTGGTTTAAACTGTTCTATACCAAGTTAAGAAAAGATAAAAAAAAATATTTTTCATTGGCATCGATGTGTTTATTGTTTCCCGTTTTTGAATCGCCAACCGATTAGAGAAGGACATTGAATTTAAGACGACATTTAGAATACTGATACCCCTATGGGTGTGACATATAGGAGAAAACATGGTACAGTCAAACTATGAACTATGACTGCCAATGCGATAGGTTTTCACACTTTGTCACAATCACCATCGAGATTTCCCAAATTGGGGGTTGGGAAGAAAGATTTAATTGTGAATATTCCGAAATTAATTATTTTAGGCATTGTTTAAAAACAGCAATAACAGAATACTGAGTATTCTTTCTTCTTCTTCATTGGCGCAACATCTCCAAGGCAGGGCAAGGCCGCCTTTCCACTGGCAGATTTCGAAACAGGAGATGTTTTCTTTTTGAATTCTAGGTTTTTCAGCCCAGCGCTCTATAGTCGTATTGAAAAGGCCTACGATATAAGGCGATTCAAAACCACTACAGCCCTCCATGGTAAATCTCGAAACCTATGTCGCCTAGCGCCAGAGCGTTACTCGGTCGGCTATCGGGGGCCCACATACTGACTTACCATGCCAATATCCGGAATCTTGTTGAATTTCGAACTGAACTCCTTTTTCATAATTCGGACAACCAAAAGGCTATTCTACCGTTAAATTATGGCGAACTTACATTAAATTATACTTTACGTTACAGCTCCTACGTTAAATTAAAGTAAACTAGACTCACATTTAATTCGCTATTTTATTTATTTAACACGTTTCCTTCTTAAATTGGAGGAATAACAGCTAATATATTATTTATTATCACGAAGGTATTGTTTAGTACTAAATTTACTTCAAAATGCACAAAATTATACATCATAATTGAATTCCATCATTTTGTGCCATAATATATTTTTACACGGTTTACTACGTTATTCGCTATTTTTATTCAAACTCTTGATACCGAACGTTAACTGAAAATAGTATACAGTCTCCTATAAGATGGAAAAATATGGCAAATACAACCCGTGTATTTTTGTAAAGCAAAACACATCTATTTGAAGTAGAACAGCGACTCTAGATTTTTTTCGCGAGAGTGACGAATTTAAATGCAGTAATAAAACTTGAAATGCGGCCTCCGGTCTGCTCTACTTCATTTTTTAGAGTGGCGAATCTCTATGCATGATTCCATATCTCATCCCGAATATTCCACGCTGCCGCGGCGCATAGAATGCATATCGAAGCAAAACAATACGCAATTCCGGTATCACATTTTGCTGCAGTATTGATGGGATACATTTTATTAGTAGAAAATTATATTTATTGATTTACAGGAAGCTTAAATATATCAGGGATGTATAGTTTAAACCGTTTTAAACCAAGTTAAGAAAAGATAATTTTTTTTATTGACATTCATGAGTTTATTGTTTTCCGTTTTTGAATCACTAACCGATTAGAGAAAGACATTGAATTATTGAATTTAAGATGGCATTTAGAAACTGATACCCCTCCCCTCCTCTTGGGTGTGCCGTATAGAAAAAAGCACGGTACAGACAAACTATGAACGATGAGTATCAATGCGAGAGGTTTTTTCACACGTTATCACAATCACCATCGAGATTTCCCAAAGTGCGGGTTGGAAAGAAATAATTAATTATGCATATTTTAATATTCTAATAATTATGCATATGCATTATTTCTGTTCAAATTTATAGAAAATAAATATATTAAGAGGTACCCAGATAAGATATATATTCAATCTTGACTGTCAGGCCCAACCAATACAAATGCAATAATCTTAAACACCAACGCAATTGCAAAACTCTTAAACACCAATTCTCTTAAAAACCAATAAAACTGCAAAGCTTTTAAATACCAATTCTTTCTAACACCAAGACAAATGGAAATCTCGTAAATACCGATACAAATGCAAAGCTCTTAATCAACAATAATACAAATGCAAAATTCTTAAACACTAATTCTCTTGAACACCAATACAAATCTCTTCAACACCAATCATCATAAATACTAATTTAAATGCAAAAAGCCTTAACCAATCCTCTTAAAATCCAACACAGATTCAAAATTTCTTAAACACCAATTTTTAACACAAATACAACTGCAAAAACCGTGAACCCCAATTCTCTTAAACACCAATAAGAATGCAAAAATTCTTCAGCACCAATATAAATGCAAAATATCTTAAACACCATTTCTTTAAACGCCAATACGATTCCAAAATTCAAAATTTCATCACCAACACAGTTGCAAAACTATTAAACACTAATTGTCCTAAACACCAATACAAATGCAAAACTCTTAAACACCAATACAAATGCAGAACTCTTAAACACCAATACAAATGCAAAAACTCTTAAACACCAATACAAATGCAAAAACTCTTAAACACCAATACAAATGCAAAAACTCTTAAAACACCAATACAAATGCAAAACTCTTAAACACCAATACAAATGCAAAAACTCTTAAACACCAATACAAAATGCAAAACTCTTAAACACCAATACAAATGCAAAAACTCTTAAACACCAATACAAATGCAAAACTCTTAAACACCAATACAAATGCAAAACTATCTAGTCTAAACCTGAAACTGAATTTGACAATTAAAAACAATTTCTATCGGAAATTGAATATTAAATAAAGTCAGCTAAAAGTCGAGCTCTATATTTCATTCTTCACGAACATACTTGGGTGCATTTTTAACAAGGCGCGTCTCTCCCACACTTTCAAATGGCCTGAAAAAGTGGGCCGGCCCATAAAGAAAACATGGAATTCCAGAACTACCCACTGATTTATCGAGTAAAAAAACTAACTTCGCAACACCGAAAACCCATGCGATCAGCTCATACCTCCCGAGATTAAAGGCCGATGTGCCGCGTTAAATATTTACATCCTAATTATATTTTGCGGTGGTACACGGTCTCTCCGCTTTGTTTTGCACGGTCTTGTTGTTGCCAACAGAGGAAAGAAAACTTGCGGCTTCACGTTCAGACGATTTGTTTCTGTAAAATGAAATATTGGGGAGTTTGAAGTATGGCATACTTTTTAGCCAAAAGATCGATGTATCTTTAGAAATATGCTTTTATATCATTTTTTTTGTTGTTGTTGGTTGTTTTAGTGTTTTGAAAACTTTGCCTGTATTACGTACTTTGTTAGTTGTTCCAGGTGTTTTGAGGGAGAAGTGTTAAAAGAGAATTCTGGAAAAGTTATTGAAAACCCGTGAAAAAGGTGGAATATATAATTTGCCACCAGAATATATTTTTCCACTTTTCAATAGATTTGCTCTCTGCTCCTCGCATGTAAATGAATTTGATATGAAAGCAGATTTTTTTTTTCATTTCCATATGCATGTAATTATTGCCGTCGATTGGGAATGA
Organism: Caerostris extrusa; assembly: GCA_021605095.1. Taxonomy (NCBI): domain Eukaryota; kingdom Metazoa; phylum Arthropoda; class Arachnida; order Araneae; family Araneidae; genus Caerostris; species Caerostris extrusa. The sequence continues at coordinate 30,398 of BPLR01019359.1, forward strand.
GTGATGCCTTGCAAAAAGTAAAAATTTAACTATTGTTCGTTTAATATTCAAAGTATATGGATTTGAAATTCATTCAAAAGTTTCTATTAGATATGTTTTGAAATTGAAATAATATTTAATTTGTGTAATTATATATTTTAAATCCTTTAAAAAATATTTTAAATGTATGTAAAATATTTGATTAAAATATATTTGAAATTATTTCATATTTTCTAAAAATTAAAAACAATTCAACTGTTTGTTTTTTTTTTTTGTTTTTTTTAATTCAGCCACAATATTATTGATTTGGTTTAAATAGAAAACTGCCAAATATTATTGTATTATTTTAAAGTGAATTGGCATAAGATACTTACAAGTAATTAAAACTTTAGATTTTAAAAAAAGCAATTATAACGATGATTGGTACTGAATATATTATTTTTGTACTTAAATTGATGGAAATGAATATTATTTTATTTTATATATACCTGAAACTTCGTCACACATTTTGAAAAAGCAATCTTTTCACATTTCTTCGTATGTATGCATAGATCACATATACAAATATAAAAAGCTTCTATTTCACATAAAATATTCATCTGACGTATGGTAATAATCCTGTACACATTTCGTATATTTGTCATTAGATGTAAAAAGCAGAAAAATAATTTAATGCAATAAATTGTAAATAATATTTGCACAATTACATTTATGATAAACATTGATAGATACTAATGTGTATTTCAAAACTGAAATTGACACGAAAACATTGACATTTTGAAAACAAATTACTGACTTTTTAAAATAAATTTTTACGATATTGTAAACTTAATTTATGATAAAAAAATAACCAAACAAATTTTTTAAACTAGAGTTAAATAAATTTTATCAAAATCCTGCAGGCAGTTTTAGATTTTTGAAGAAAAAAATTTCATGTTCCATTTTTAAAAACAATATTCTTTATTTAATTTTTAGATGATATTAATGTATTACTAATTTATCTGTATCTTTATATTACGAATTTATCTGTTTCTATATATTATCAATTTATAATAGCTGCATATATCGATTTATCTGTGTATGTTTAGATGTTTACTACTAAATTTATTAAAAGCAGATGGAATTAAATCCCATATTTAGTGAATCGTATAATTATTCCTTTTTTTTTTTGTTTTTGTTTTAGAAGTTTTAAATTTAACATATGATTTTAGTTTAAGATGCGTTTTATATATATTTAAGTAATGTATCTTATAGTGATGTTAATAAAGTTTTTCAATTATTAAAATTTTTATTCACATTTTAAAATATTTTAAAGAGAGAAATCAAATTAATAAATAATAAGATATTGCCCATAATATGGACGTTCATTTTATATTTAGATTAACAAAAATGCACATTAAAGCTCACAGATAATTAAACTCTAATTGTTTTGCAAAGCAATCAAGCAGATGAAACATGGAAGGCAAACATTGAATTGCTATTATTATTCTAAAAGGTTTTCTTCTATCGTTGTCTTAACAAACGATTCGGGAAAAGGTAATCTTTAAATCTTACTGTTTGCCTATTAGAATTATCAATCTTTAGTAATTATATGAAATCCAGAAAAACATTGTGCATGTAATAAACATTTGCATTCTGCGTAAGAATGCAAATACTGGTTTTTAAAAAGTAATTAGTAATTATTTACTAGTTATTAATAATAGTGAAATTGGATTTTAAACAGAATTAAAAACAAATAAGTATTGTTTCCTTATTGATTATTTTCTAGACACCGACAATTTTATTCCATTTTGAACAATTTCAATCAAGGTAAAAAAGCAGACATCGCCCACAGTCTTTTGTATACTTCAAGTCGTATTCGCAGTAACCTGTATAAAATGTCTCCTAAATAAGTAATTTTTCAATATTGACATGGATTTAGAAAGCTTTAAAAGAAACTTCAACAATATTTTCTATGGAAGCAGCACATCTATGGACAATTATATTCTTATTCAGTAAGTAAAGAGCAAAAAATTCTCCACTGTTCTTCATATACTCCAACTCGTTCGCTCCAACAAAAGTTCAACCAATAATAACAAAAACCATAAAAAAAAAAAAGAAAAATAACAAGTTATACACGCATCTACAGACATTTTCATACTTTTTTCGAGTAGTTACTATCAAAATAAGCCCAAAATTGCCGAAAGTTCTTCGTATACTCCAACTCGTTTTAATTTTATCCAAATAAAATGTTACTTAAATATTTTTTTTTTTTAATATTGAAAAGTAGAAAAACTTTCACCATAAATTTTAACAATATTTTCTACATATTACAGACACATCTATAGACAATTTTATTCCATTTTTGAGCAGTTTCATTCAAAGTAAAGAGCATACGTCTGCTACAGTCCATCATATAATCCGATTCGTATTTAATGTACCGGAAATAAAATGTCACATCAATGGTAGATATTTTACTAAATAGAAATTTAGAAAGGTTTAAACATAACCATAATTTTTTCTGCAGATCTATAGAAAATTTTCTTTTGTGTAGTTTCTATCAAACTGAAGAACATTTCACACCTACAGTTCCTCATATACTGAACTGATATTCATTATACCCAAATAAAATGTTATCTTAATAAGGGAATAGATATACCGTATTTTGGACGTCCGTTAGCTTTTTTCTCCCCAGCGCACATGCTCATAGGAAATTACGCATGCTTATCTGTAATAATGTTTCCTAGAGCATGCGCTAGGGATAAAAGATAACGGACGTCCAAAATACGGTATGCAAAAACTCTTATTAACCAAGAAGTAGAAAAACTTTAACCATAAATTTTAAAATATTTTCTGCAGACTATATAGATATCTATAGGCAATTTTATTCCAGTTTTTTCAATCAAAGTAAAGAGCAGATATCCGCCATGTCACAACAGTGTTTTTGTAATCATGGAAAATATTTAGAAAGATAACCATAAACTTTAACAATATTTTCTACTTACCAACATGCAATTTTATTCTTAACAATATTTTCTACTTACCAACATAAAATTTTATTTTAACAATATTTCTACTTACCAACATACAATTTTATTCTTAACAATATTTTCTACTTACCAACATACAATTTTATTTTAACAATATTTTCTACTTTTACCAACAGACAATTTTATTCTTAACAATATTTTCTTACTTACCAACAGACAATTTTATTCTTAACAATATTTTCTACTTACCAACAGACAATTTTATTTCATTTTTTGAGCAGTTTCAGTCAAAGTAAAGAGTTGATATCCGCCGCAGTCTTTCGTATACTACAACTCGTATTCATTGTACAATGAATAAAACGTCATCTCAATGAAGAATTTTTAATATTGATTCAGATTTAGAAATGTTTTAAACATAAATATAATATTTTCTACAGATCTATAAAGCATCTATAGACAATTTTATTCTCTTTTTGCGCAGTTTCTATCAAACTAAAGAGCAGTCGTCCCCACAGTCCTTCATGTATTCCAACTGATTATACTAAAACAAAATATCATTAATAAGGAATTTTTTAATATTGACTAAGAATTAAAACTTTTACCATAAATTTTAACAATATTTTCTACAGATTATAGACACATCTATAAACAACGTTGTTCCATTTTGGGAAGTTTCAATGAAAGTGAAAGTATGCATCATCCGCAGTCCATCGCATATACCAGCTTCGTATACATTGTACTAAATAAAATGTCATCGCAAGGGTGAATTTTTAATATTGATAAACCATTTTGTTAAGATCAACCATAAAAAAAAAAATATTTCTACAGATTATAGACTCATTTGACAATTTCATCCTTTTTTTTCATCCATTTTCTCGTATTCTTCAAATGTCCAACCTGATATATTTATTATATCCTAAATAAAATTGCCTAAATAAGGATTTTTTAACATTGACAGATTATTAAAAAAATTAATGAAGTTCAACAATATTTTCTACAGCTTTATATACTAAACAGAAATGTTATTTCATTTTGATTTTTTTATCAAAGTTAAGATCAGACATTCGCCATAATCCTCGTATACTCCAACTAGTATTTACTGCACAACCTTCAATAAAATGTTGCTTCAGTATTTAGTATTTTTTTTTTAATATTGACAGAAATTTAGAAAAGGCTTTTAACTGATAAACTGAAATTAATATTTTCTATAGATCTTTAGATCATCTAGGAAATTTTATTTTCAAAGCAGTTTCTATTAAAGTAAAGAGCAGATAACAGTCATTCATATACTCCAACTCGTATTTGTTGTACCCTCAATAAAATGTCGTTTCAATGGGGATTTTTTTATATTGACAGAAATTTGAAAAGCTTATCGATCAATTTAAAAGCAATTCTGCACGCCTACAAATTTATTATTACTTTTTCTGTATGGATACATATAAATAAGTTAAATTTGTAGCCTTTAAAATAACCTTTAACACACAAATATCCTTTAATTGAGAAACAGATTGAAATGTGATATAAATGTATACCAATCTTACTTTTTTAAATAGATTCACACAAATTAACCTGTTTTATGATATAGAAATATCACGTATAAATAAGCCTTATACGCTAATAAGCAATTTTAACAATTTTAATTAATCACAATTTTAAAAATATTTATTCATGTTATGTAATATGTGGATTCAATCTCTGGCAAGGGTTTGAGAACTATTCGTACCATAATTCCGGAAACCCAACACGCTATCCCCTAAACTGCAAACTTCATAATTATATTGTAAATATGCATTATAATTTTGGCATTTTGATATTGAATAACATGAAATATTTATGTATTAAATATAATATGATAATTAAACTAATATCACTAATCATAACATTTCCAGTATTTTTCACCAAAGTAAGATATTGCCCTTGTATCCCATCACCATAAATTAGAGAAATAATACAAGTATAAGATCTAGAAAAGGTTCGCAATATCTCTATTTCCTTAGCTTAATAGAACTTTAACCTACAAATTCATTGCGGCTTTTGTTGAATACGTAGAAAAATATCAATTAGAATTTCACCTGAAGCCTTTTTAAATAACTTTTAACAAATATCCTTCTAGTTCAAAAATACGGATTGAAACATGGTATAAACCAATCTTACTTTTTAAATAGATTCACACATGTTAACCTTTTTTATGGCAGGGAAATATCACGAATAAATAAGACTAATACGCTTTAATTGTGAATAAAGAAGAAAAAATATTTTGATTACAATTTTAATTAATCACAATTTTAAGGATATATATTCATAATATGTAATACGTGGATACAATAGCTGGCAAGAGTTTGAGAACTATTTGTACCATAATTTAGGAAACCCAACACGCTATCCCCTAAACTGCAAGTGCTTAGTAATTATATTGTAAATATGCGCATGAATATAATTATTTTGGCATTTTGATATTGATTAACATGAAATATTTATATATTATAATCTCATTATCCCACCACATCATTCATAAAGTGTGGTCTCACAAGAATTGCCTCACGAACACTGTGCTTGAAAAATCCATTAATTGCCAACACTTCAGCCATAAACACGAACATAGCACGATTTCACCCTTTGTTAAATTTTCCAAATTTGCTTTTTTTATTTATTTATTTATTTTCTACATTCCACACCCTTTGCGCTCGAGGGTTTTAACGAAAATTCCCACCTGCTTCTAGACCACCCTAGCAAACGATAAAAAAAAAAACTTCAGAAAAGAGCTTCAGTATTTCCCCATATTTCATAGTTCGATTACGAAGTCCTGGTCATCATTTCCCAGTCTGATCACGGCCAGAACCAATTTCACACGGAGTGTCACATGTGAAAAATTTACCACCCTGCCACCAGACACTAAATCGAACTGTAGTCAATCCCCACCACCCCCCTTTTCGAATTCGAGTTCCAGATGGTGTCAGAAAATCTCATTTTTGGAGGTACATGGAAAAGTTTTTTTTTTCCATCAAAATCCCCAGTAGGAGGAGAGTTCACTTAACAGCCTTAAAAAGCATTATCCAAGCAATATGGTCCTATTTCATCGCAACGGCAGGAGTACATAAAGTGTTATATATTCTTAGAGTTCAATTTGTTAACGTATTGTTCCTACTTATTATTGTCTCGTATCAAGGGTCAACAACAGGTTATATACCCTGTTATTACAAATAAAATGTTCATGACATTTTAATATTTGGCTTTAATGTTCGAGTATTTTAAACTCTGTCAAATGTTCCAATTATTATAATAAAAACAATATTAATATTTGCTTTTCCGATGTAAACAATTATTTTCATTCATAGATTTTTTCTGACTACACTGATACTGGAGATTTAAATATATTTTTTAATTGAAAATATTAGTATATTTTTTTTATTATTAATGTTTATTATTTTATTTATTAATGTTTATTATTATAACTATTCTGGATTAAAATAATAATGTTCATTGATACTTTATTATCATTCGAAGATTTTTTTATATTATACGCGAATAATTGAAATTTATATAGTTTAAATTATTTTTAATTGGTGAAATGATTTCTAACTGAAGATTCTAACGCAAGTATCTACTAATAGTTTCCAACTGGTTTTTTGAGTGTAATTGAGAATCAAATGCTGTTTTTAACTGAAGATATGCGAGTATAATTTTTATCTTATTATTAATGTTTATTTAAACAATCATCAATACTTATTAAAGCAATCTTTAATGTTTATTAAAGTAATCAGAAGAAAATGGTTCCTATTTCAATGCAACGGTAGAGTACATAAAGTGTTTTAAATTTTAGGAGTTCAACCTGTTAACGTACGACTCTTATTTATTTTTGTCTCGTATCAAGGGCCAATAACAGATTCTGTACCCTTTATAATAAATAAAAATATTTGTTGCCTTTTTAATATTTTGTTTTAATATATAATAAACCAAGTGAAATTTTCGAATTATTATTTTAAAGAAACGTTATCCACAAAATATGGTCATATTTCATAGCAAGGATAGTAATCCATACATTGTTACAGATTAAAAGTTAAATATGTTAAAGTAATTATTATACTTATTTAAAAATACGTTTTGTCTCACAAAATAGTGAGACAAAACAAATATGTATAATACTTTTTCATCAACAACATATTTAAATACGGTTTTTTAACAGAAGATACATGGGTATATTTTTTCTTATTTTTAAAGTTTTTAGGGGCCTGAGGGCCGAGTGAATACCACCCTGACGCTCTGTGGCACAGGAAAATTTCTTATTTCGGATTCTTGGCGGTGCCATGAAATCGAAATCCCATTTTAAACTGTAGGTCCCCTTATATGACTGTTGGGCATGTGTCTGACAACCGTATCTCATAAAAAGAAAACATCACCTGCATCGAAATCTACCTACAGGTAGACAGACTTGGTGACGCTATGATGACAGACGCTATGATGCTGTTGCGCCATTGATGATGATGATGAATGTATTATTAAAACAATTAAGTATTGCTGCAGTATATATCATCGTAAGGGTAGTGCATAAATTGTTATAAATTATAAAGAGTTCAAAGAGTTCTTATTTATTTTTGTCTCTGATGAAAGGTCAACAGCAGGTTCTATGCCCACTATTATTTTGATTTAAAATAATAATTTTCAGTTACATTTTAAAAAATTTAGCTTTAATATATTTCAAATTCTGTCAAATATTTCAATTATTATTAAAAACATTTTTAATATTTGCTTTTCCAATGAAAACAATTATTTTCATTCGTAGCTTTTGTATTGTTATTATTATACTGATAGTTGAGATTAAAAATGGCTTTTAACTGAAAATATACTAGCATATTTTTTTTTTTTGCTCATTGTTAATATTTATTAAGCAATCAGAAGAAAATGCATTAAGGTACTTGTCTTGTATTGTACTTGTCTTGTACTAAGGTATTTTTGTCTTGTATGGTGGGTCTTGTATGGTTATATACACTTTTATTATGTATTAAAATAATGATTTTCATTTTTATTTTAAAATTTAGTTTTTAATGTGTTTTAAATCCCATTATGATTTAAAATATATTTTCAGTCTTTTTATTTCATTATTTGCTTTTACAATGTAAATAATTATTTTCATACGCAGTTTTTTTTTTTTAATATTTAAGCAATAATTGACACTTAATATAATTTTTACTGTTGATATACGAGTATAAAATGTTTTATTATTTTTTTCATTCATGCTTATTGAAATAATCATGTGTATACGGTGCCACACTTTCCGAGTTCGAGTCCAGGAGGTACCTAGGATGTTTGCAGGGGTTTGGAATCCGCTTTAAACAGTAGATCGAGATCTAGTGTTCTACTTGTATCGAAATCTGCTAGTATATAGACGACCTTGGCCCGCCATAGGGCTGTTACGCCACTATGAAAATGAATGTTTATTAAAGCAATTATAAATATTTATCAAAGAATATGTTCCGATTTCATCGCAAGAGCAGGATTACATAAATTGTTATAGATTCTTGTATCTTAATAAAAACATATTTATTTTCATTACACATTTTTTTTTTTTTATCATCGCAGGAATTTTTTTCGAAAATTATCTCAGGAAAAAATTATAAAATTGAAATAGATGTACCAGAATTTCTTAGTTCACGTTCCTAATTTAAAAGAAAATTAGTTTTTGCATTTCTCAAATTTTACGTTTTCTCAGTAAATTTTTTTCCTAAAAATCCTTTTAAATGTCATAAAATGAATAGCATTGCTTTTTATTCAATAACATTTCCATATTATATACATGTATATATATATATATATATATATATATAATTATTATATATGTGCCATACTTTCTTGGTACGGGATTCTAACTCAAAATGAAAATTCTTGTTTTTATTTTTTTAAGTAGAAATATTTTAAGTTCACATACCTTCATTTCAGTAATCTTTTTAAATCTATTTACTTCACTTAAAAATTACACTCAATTTTAGCTGCAACCAAACATTTTAAACTCATGCTTTCAGGCGATTCATATACCATCCTATTATTTTTAAAAGCCAGGAGAACTAATCCAATTGCTTTATGTGAACAGCAAGACTCAAAAGCATTAAAGAGAAAACTCAGGGCTGTTAATCTAATCCGGCAGAATTTTTTTCTGCTTTTTGTTTCATATAAATATAAGTGCTTTTCATAAAAGAGATAAAAGTTTTGGACAGTCCTCTACCATTATTTTCTTCAGAAGAATATTCACGAAAGGGGTCTTGTGGAAAACCCCAGATCGAGTCCATGGATGTTTGTAAGGGCCCTGGAATAAAGAAAACATCTCTTGTCTCGAAATCTGCTAGTAGCCAGACGGCCTTGGCCCACCATTGGGCTAATGCGTCAATGAAGAAGAAGAATATTTATTAGATAACATACAGTGATAATTAAATTTATTTTTAGAAGAACTGCAAAATTTTAGACAATATTTGACAAATAATAAATCAAATACTGTGTGATCATTCATGAATAAAAATGCATCAATATGGTGTAGTTAATTTTAGCAATTAAATATGTATGCCGACACCACGTGTTAAAATTTTATTAATTTGCTCAAAGTATTTTATGTTTTATATGAACTATATCAAGGATTAAAGAAAATAGAGTTATTTAAAAAATTAAACTTAAGTGTATTTTTTTTTTAATTTCATTCTAGTCATTACACTTTTCAAAATTCGTGACACATTCAAAAAACGTTGTAAATGCGAAAAAATCATAGTTACTATCTGGAAGTCCATAATCTATCAAAAACGCAATATAGAGATCACGTGATATGATATTGTTTTCAGTTAGTATTAGCAATATTTGTTACAGATAAATTTTTAGAACCAAAGTTCCATAAAAAAATAACTATAAAATTAACTTTAAGTAAAAACCAATTAATATTTTAAATAATAATTTTAACTATAATTCTAAATAAATACAATAATAAATTTTATAATAAAATAAATTTCAAATAGAAATATGTAAATATAACAGTATACACATTTACAGTAATACATGTTTACACGCGATTTTTACATGATTCGAATAGAAGAAATTGGCCATTATTATGGACATCACAAGGGATTGCCATCTTTAACCAAAATTTTGCCACCACAACTTTGAATGAGGAAATCCAAAGTTGTCATCTAGTTAAATGATGGCATTTGAACTATGTTCTCCTTACAATACCCTCCATCATTTTGACGAAGTTTTTCAGGACAGCACTTTTTTTTTTTTTCACTTTTATTTCTCCAAACACACATAGATTTTAAATGAAAAAAAAATTAATAATAATAAAATAAATTAATATAACAATATGCATAATTTCAGTGATATGACGCTTTTCACGATTTCCACATAATTTCTTTTTTTTTCATTGGCGTAACAGCCCTATGGCGGGGCAAATTATGCATCATAATTAAATTCCATCATTTCGTGACGAATTATATGTAACACGCTTTACTACGTTATTCGCTATTTTTATGCAAACCATTGCAATCAAATGTAAACGGAAAAAGTATACAGCCTCTCGTAAGTTGGAAAAATATTGCAAATACAATTCTTGTATTTATGTAAAGCAAAACACATTTATTTGAAGTAGAACAGCGACTCTTTACATTTTTGAGCGAGAGTGTCGAATTTAAATGCAGTAATAAAACTCGAAATGCGGCCTCCGGTCTGCTCTGCTTCATTTTTTAGAGTGGCGAATCTCCGTGCATGATTCAATATCTCATCCCGAATATTTCACGCTGCACATGAAATGCATATCGAAGCAAAACAATACGCAATTCTGGGATCATCTTTTGCTGCAGTGCTTGATAGGATGCATTTTATTACAAGAAAACTATATTTATTGATTTACAGGAAGCTTAAATATATTCCGGATATATAGTTTAACCCGTTTTATACCAAGTTAAGAAAAGTTTTTTTGTCGCTGACATAGATGGGTTTAGTGTTTTTCGTTTTCGAATCGCTTACCGATTAGAGAATGACACTGAATTTGGGGTGACCTTTAGAAACTGATGCCCCACATGGATTTGGTGTATGGGAGAAAACACGGTACAGTTAAACTATGATCTTAAAGCGAGAGGTTTTCACACGATGTCACAATCACCATCGAAATTTCCCGAAGTAAGGGATGGAAAGAAAGAATAAATTCTGCACATTAAAATCCAAAATTAAATATTTTAGGCATTGTTTAGAAAGTAACAATAACAAGATTACTGAATAATCTTCTTTTTCCGTCATTGACTGAACAGCCCATGGCGGCCAAGGCCGTCTACCTACTGTCAGATTTCGTAACACGAGGAGTTTCCATTTTACTAGCTAGGGTTACCAGCTCTACGCATAACGCTCTACAGTTATATACCAAGACCTGCGGTTTCAAGTGCATTCCGACCCACTACACCCACCCACCGCAACGCTTTGCCTCGAGATTGAACATAGGGCACCGGGGTACGCTGGTCACTCTGTCAGGAGTGCTACCTACTGATTTACCATGTTAATATCCAGCCTTTGACTGTGTTTCAAACTGGAGTCCTCTTTTCATAAGTCGGAGAACAAAAAGGCTACTCCATCGTTAAATTATAGCAAACGTACATTAAATTAAACGTTACGTTACAGCTCCTGATTTTTAATTTGATATACCCAATGTAAACAGGCAAAAGTATACAGCCTCTCCTAAAATGGAAAAATATTGCCTTTAACCAAAATTTTGCGACCAAATTTTGATTGAGGACATCCAAAGAAGTCACATTTGTTCAATGATGGCCTCAGACCCATATCCAATTTATAATATCCTGCGGCATTTTGAAGAAACGTTCACAACAATGGATTTATCATTTCATTATACCTCAAAAACGCATTTTTAAATAAAAATAAGTTTATGAATAAAATCATTTTAAATAAACATATGTTAATTTAACTGCTGTCAAAATTCCTGTAATAAAAGTTTATTCGCGATTTCTATGTAATTTCTTTTCCTTTCTACAATAGCCCCATGGGGATCCAAAACCGTTTGTCTACTGGCAGATGTTTTTTACTGTGACCAGGGGGGGCGGTATAGTGTTCTCAACACATCTCCCAACGATAATATAATACAACTGTTACTGAACCCGAAGCCTATGGCACCGAACGCCAAACTGATAGTCGATCGGCCATCAGGCTCTTCCCGTAAATTAATGAGAACAAATTCGCCATTATTATGGACATCGTAGGGGAGTGCCGTTTTTAACCAAAATTTTGCCACCAAATTTTAGATGAGGACATCCAAAAGTGTCATCTTGGCTCAATGACTGCCTCGAACCCATATCCTCCTTAAAATATCCTTCATCATTTTCGTGAAATTATCCATTATTCCTCTTGACGCATTTTTTAATGCTTGGAGTTTCTTTCCGGTCCTGTTAGTTTAATAACCCATTATGTTAAATCCCAAAATTCTACAACACGTATAATATCGGTGCATCGAATTTTAGGAAAACGCCATTCCTTTGATAGCCATAGAAATTCGCCGAAAAAAAAAAAAAGGTCTCCATTACTTGAAAAAGAATCACGTACTCTCATTTTACGAACAATTAATGAGAGAACATCATTTACACCACACCAAAGTACCACGCAAATGACCGTCTCAATTTATTAATGCATTACACATTAAAATCTCGTCTGGATTTTGCATGGCGAGCTTTTACTAATCTAAACATATTGTGTATTTAATGGGTTGAATGTTGTGAACTATTATTTATTTTATAGGACATAAAACTTCCGTTAGGGTATGCTACAGAGCATTACAGTAAACTTTTTCCATTTTTGAAAGACGAAAAAGCTCCAGAGAGAAAATAATTTTTTTTTCTTCGAAGTTCCCGATTATTTGGGTGCCAGCTGTTTCAGCGTCACGTGTCGTGGTGATTACTGGAAAAATCTCATTTCTTGTAGAGAGTAAGTTGCGAGATTTCGCCTCTTGGAAGACTTTGCTAATGCGTATTTTATGTACTTTTAAACGGAAAGATTTTCAAAGAGCTGAAACTTCATAGCAGTCAATTTTTGACGGAAAAGATGGTCATAAAGTATTTTCTGTCTCTGCCTTCTTTTCAATTTTTGCTTTTGTGCAAGTTAATGGACTTAATACCACCGCTTTATGAAAGGAAAGAGTTCAAACTCTTGTCATTCATGTAAATGCTCCCAGGAAAGAATTAAGGGAATTCGGGGTTAAAAAAGAGTTAGATTATTCAATATTTTATTCAGCCTTTGTGTTTGTTTAAATACAGAGACGGGATAAAGAAGTTTAAGTACTTGATATTCAGATTAGACCAAGACGTTTACTTCACGTTTACATATTATTATGTTTTTTGAAAAAGGACATAGAGGATTTAAATCTGACTCCAAGTCCCGTCAGCTCTGAAGTCCATTAAAAATTGCATCTAAATAGAATAATTTTATTTAATATTTAAAATTTAAATGCAGCTTGTAAGGCTTATGGTACCTAATTTTTTTTTTTATTAATGGATATATTGCATTATAAATTAAAAGAAATTTAAAATTGAAATTTCCATTTTAAATTTCTTTCAAATAAAAGTGTAATATATCTATTATTTTTCTTACTTCATATTAATCCTCTTTTTACGTGAACTATTCCTTAATAAGGGTAAAGGATATTATTCCTTCAGAAAATTAAAGGAGAATATTCCTCCAGAATAGATTACTACCTTAACTTTAGGTTTATATACTATTATGTTTTCAAGGACGATACAGTGTATAAATCTAGCCCCAAGTCATTCAAGCTCTGAAGCACATTAAAAATCGCATCTACATAAAAACAATTTTATTTTATATTTAAAATTTAAATGAATCTTGCAAGGATTATGTAACCTAAATATTTTTTAAAGAAGGATGGCGAATTAATGGATATATTGTATTATTCTTTTGAAAGGAATTTAAAATTGAATTTTCCATTTTAATTTTCTTTTCAAAGGATAATGTAAATATATCTATTACTTTTAATTTCCTTCCTATTAATCCTCTTTTTCTGTGAACTGTTCCTTCCAAATAGCAAAAGGAGATTCTTCCTTCAGAATAGTTCGCGACCTTAACTTTACGTTTAAATACTATTAAATTTTTAAAAGGTGATACAATGATTACATCTAACCCCGCCATTGAAACTTTGACGTCTATTAAAAATTGCATCTAAATAGAATAACTTATTTCGCCAACGGCCGTACCATGCTGAATATACCGATTCTCGTTAGATCATCGAAGTCAAGCATCATTGGGCGCGGCCAGTACTTGGGTGGGTGACCACCTGGGAACACCGCATGCCGTTGACATTCGCAAATTTGGGACCTGAATGGAGTGTCTGGCGCTCGGTGCCACAGGTTTCGGGTTCGAATCCCGGCTGTACTCATGGATGTTTGTAGTGGTTCGGAATCCACTTTAAGCTGTATGTCCCGGTCTGCTATGATTGTAAGAGCGTCACGGAGCCAAAGTCAGATTTCTTCCTACGGGTGCTCCTTCACAACAGAAGCTGCTTCCTTCCCCTTCTACCATGAGTACATATGAGCTCGTGGGCTTGGCCAACCAAGTGGGATAAGAAACAACAACAACAACAACAACATAACTTATTTCATATTTAAATGGACCTTGTAAGGCTTATGTTATCGACCATTTATTAGCTTTTTTTTTTTTTGAAGAAGAAGAAGTGAATTAATAGATGATTAGAATGATAAATCAATCAATGTTTTAAATAAAAATATGCTAATATAACAGTAAGAGCAATTTCTGTACTACAAGGTCATTTGCCCTTTAGGTAACAAGAACAGTAGAAATTAGCCATTATTATGGACAACGCAGCGGATTGCAGTCTTTGATCAAAATTTTGAAATCTCAATTTTAGAGGAAAACAACCAAAGATGGCATGTGTTTGAATGGTGGCATCTGACCTACATCCTCCTGACATTGCCCTCCAACATTTTGGAGAAATTTGTAATTAGTTTTTAATAAATATTTAATTAAATATTTAATACATTTTTTATTAATTATTTAATATTAATATAATTATACTATGAACAATTTCTGTAAAAGGTAATTCGCGATTTTCACGTAATTTGAATAGAAGAAACTAACATTACTATGGACGTCAAAGGCGAATGCCGCCTTTAATCAAATTTTATCACCATAATTTTAAACGAAGACATCCAAAGAAGTCATCTGGCTCAATTATGGTATATGACTGAAATCCGATATTTTTTGATTACTCCAATATTTCGAAGGAACTTTCAGGACAACAGATTTATCATTCCCATTATTCATCTAAACACATAAATGTAATAATAAAATACATTTTAAATAAAAATACGTTAATATAACAGTATGCACAATTTCTGTAATACAAGGATATTCGCAATTTCACGTAATTTCTTTTTTTCCGCAACAACTCCATGATTCAACGCCGTCTACCTACTGGCGGATTTCGAGACAGGAGATGTTTATTTTTATGGTGTAGAGCTGTCAGCCATACGCCCATATCAGACCGAGACTTAAGGTTTAAAGGGGAATTCGAACAACTACAAATATCAATGGTGCAGTTGGTTATCGAATGCGAAACCTGTGACACCGAGGACCAGAGTGAATCAGGTCTTTTTCACGTAATTTAAGTAGGATAAATTCGCCATTATTATGGACATCACATTGGATTGACGCCTTTAACCAAACTTTTGCCACCAAATTTTGAATGAGAACATACGAAGAAGTCATCTTCGCTCAATGATGGGCTGATGGCTGGTATTTTGAAGAAACTTTCACAACAGATTTATCATTTTCATTATATCTCAAAACACATTTCTAAATAAAAATAAATTTAATAATAAAATAATTTTAAAAATAAAAATATGTTAATTTAACAGTATTCGAAATTTCTGTAATAAATGGTTATTCGCGATTTTCATGTATTTTTTTTCATTTCCACAATAGCCCCATGGTGGGGCCAAGACCGTTTGTCTACGGGTTGATTTTGAGACAGCAGATGTTTTTACGGGGTAGGGTTCTCAACCCTACTCCCAACTGTCATGTTAGATCGATACTTACTGTTTAATGCTTATTCATCACTACAAGCAACCATGGAACAACTCCTACTCTGAACCCGAAACCCATGGCACCGTGCGCCAGAGTGATAGTCCCCTCGGCCATCAGGCTCTTCACGTAAATTAAGGAGAGGGAATTCGCAATTATTATGGACATCACAGCGGGATTTCAGTATATAAACAAAATTTGTCCATCAAATTTTGAATGAGGACATCACAAGATGCCATCTGGATCAATGATGGCGTCGAATCCATATCCACTTTTCAATATCCTCCATCATTTTGGCGAAATTTCAGGACAACGAAATTATTCATTATTCCACTGCACACATTTTTTATTGCTTGGCTTTTCTTTCCTGTTCAGCTAGTTGAATAACCCATTATGCTAAATCCCAAAAATTCTACAACCCGTATAATATCGGTGCACTGAATTTTAGGAAACCACCATTCCTTTGATAGCCATAGAAATTACCCGGAAAAAAGGTCTCCATCACTTGAAAAAA